>JAIUJO010000150.1:35000-42500 GCA_023846275.1 Vanilla planifolia | reverse complement strand
CTTCTTCCTTTTCTTCCTCTTTTTCTTCTTTTCTACTTCTTCTTCTTCTTCTTTGTCAACTACTTCTTCTTCTTCTTCTTCTTCTTCTTCATCTTTTTCTTTTTTGACTTCTTCTTCTAGGAACTTTTCTTCTTCTTCTTTTTCTTCATCTTCTGCTTCTTCTTCAACTTCTTCTGCTTCCTCATCTTCTACTTCTTCCCCTTTTTCTTGTTTTGCTTCTTGTTCTTCTTTTCTTCTTCTTCTTCTGCTTCTTCTTCAACTTCATCTTCTTCTTCTTCTCTTCTTGTTTTTTTCTTCATCATCTTCTTCTTCATTTCTTCTTCTTTTCCATTGTTTTTGAATTCTTGTTCTTCTTCTTTTTCTTCTTCTTCTTCTTCTTCTTTTTCCTCCTCCTCTTATTCTTCTCCATCTTCCACTTATTCTTCTTCTTCTTCTACTTGTTTTTCTTCTTCTTCTTCATTTTCTTCTTCTGCTTCTTCTTCCACTTCTTCGCCTTCGTGATCTTCGTCAACTTCTTTATCTTCTTCCACATCTTCTTCTTCTTCATCTTCATCATCTTCTTCTTTGCCTTCTACTTCTTTTTTGTCTGCCTCTTCTTCTTCTTTTACTTTATTATTTTCTAACTCTTCTTCGTCCTCTTCTTCTTCTTCATCATCATCAGCATCTTCTTCTACTTCTTCTTTTTCCTCCTCTTCTTATTCTTCTCCTTCTACTTCTTCATCTACTCCAACATCTCTTTATTCTTTTACTTTTTCTTCTTATTCCTCTTCTTCTTCATGAACTTCTTCTTCTTCATCGTCATCATCTTGTTGTTGTTCTACTTCTTCTTGTTTTTCTTCTTATTACTCTTCTTGTTCTTCTTTATATGATTTCTTCTTCTTCCTCTTCTTCTTCTTCTTCCTCTTCTTCTTCTTCATCTTCTTCCTCTTTTTCTTCTTCTTCATATTCTTTTTCTTCTTCTTCTTCTTCCTGTTCTTCTTCTCCTTCTTCGTCTTCTTGTCCTTGGTCTTATTCTTCTTCTTCTTCCTCTTCCTCTTCTTCCTCTTTTTTTTCTTCTACTTCTTCTTCTCCTTCTTCTTCTTATCTTCTTCTACTCCTTTTTCTTCTTCTTCTTCTACTACTTTTTATTCACCTTCTTCTTCCTCTTCTTATTATTCTTCTTCTTCTTCTCTTCTTCTTCTTCTTCTTCTTCCTCTTCTTCCTCTTCTTCTTCTTCTTTTCCTTCTTCCTCTTCTTCTTTTCTACTTGTTCATCTTCTTCTTTGTCAACTACTTGTTCTTCTTCTTCTTTGTCAACTACTTCTCTTCTTCTTCTTCATTTTCTTCTTCTTCTTCTTCTTATTCTCCTTCATCACCATCATCTTCTTGTTCTTCTTCTTCTTCTTAATCTTCTACTTCTTCTTCTTCTTCTTCGTTTATTTTTTCTTCTTTTTCATCTTCTTCTTCAGCTTCTTCATTTTCTTCTTCTTTTTCTTGTTCTTCTTCTTGTCCTTCTTCTTCTTCTTGTTCTTCGTCTTGTTCTTCTTCTCCTTCTTCTTCTTCCTCTTCTTTGTCTTGTTCTTCTTCTCCCACTTCTCTTTCTTCTTCTTCTTCTTCTTCTCACCCTTCTTCTTCTCCTCCTTCAACTTCTTCTTCTTCTTCTTCTTCATCATCATCTTTGTTCCCTTGTTCTTCTTCTAATTCTTCTTCTTCTTCTTCTCCTTCTTCTTCTTTTTCTTCCTCTTCATCTTTTCTTTCTCGACTTCTTCTTTTTCTCGATCTTTTCTTTCTTCTTTTTTGTCTTCTTCTTCTTCTTCTTATTCTTATACTTTCTTCATCGTTTTCTTCTTCTTCTCCTTCTCCTTTTTCTCGTTCTTCTTCTACTTTTTCATCTTTTTCTTCTTCTTCTTCATCTTCTTCTTCCTCTACTTCAACTTTTTCTTACTCTTCCTCTTCTACATCTTTTATTCTTCATCATTTTCTTCAAATTCATCTTCTTTTTCTTTCTCTTCTTGTTCTTTTCTTTGCCTTCTTCTTCTTCTTTTTCTTCTTCTTCATTGATTTTGACTTCTTCTTCTCCGTCTTCCTCTTCTTCTTCTTCTTCTACCACTTCTTCTTCTTCTTCTTCTTCTTCATCTTCTTCTTTTTCCTCTTGTCCGTCTTCGTCATGTTCGTCTTCTTCTTCTTCGTCTATGCCTTCCTCCTCTTTTTCATCTTACTTTTCTTCTTCTTCTTCTTCTTCTTCTTTATCTTCGCCCTGTTTGTGTTCTTCTTCTTGTTCGTTTTCTTCTTCTTTTTCTTCTTCTTCTACTTCTTATTCTTAGTATTCATAATAGCCATCATCTTCTTCTTCTTCTCTTCTAACTTCTTCTTCTTGTTCTTCTTTTTCTTCTTCCTCTACTTCATCTTCTCATTCATCTTCTTCTTCTTCTTCTTCTTATTCTTTTTCTTCTTCTTCCTCTTCTTTGTTTTCCTCTTCTTCTTTTTATTTTTCTTCTTCTTCTTCATCGTCTTCTTCTTCTTCTTCTTCGTCTTCTTTTTCTACCTCTTATTCATCTTCTTCTTCTTCATCTTCTTTGTCTTCTCTTCTTCTTCTTCTTCTTCTTCTTCTTCTTCTTCTCCTTCTCCTTCATCTTCTACTTCTCTTTCTCCTTATACTTCATTTTAGTCTTCTTCCTCTTCAGCTTCTTCTTCTTCTTTTTCTTCTACTGCATCTTCATCTTCTTCTTCTCCTTCTTCTTCTTCTTCCTCTTCTACTTCTTCCTTTTCATCTTCTTCTTCTTGTTTTCTACTTCTTATTCTTCTTCTTCTTTGTTAACTACTTGTTCTCCTTCTTTTTCTTCTTCTTCTTCTTCTTTGTCAACTACTACTCTTCTTCCTCTTCTTCTTCTTCTTCATCTCCATCGACTTATTCTTCTTCTTCTTCATCTCCTTCTTCTTCTTCTCCTCTTCTTCTTCTTCTTCTTGATCTTCTTCTTCTACTTTTTCTTCTTCATCTTCTTCTTCTTCTTCATGTTCTTCTCCTACTTTTTCTTCTTCCTCTTCTTCTTCTTCTTTGTCTTCTTCTTGTTGTTCTTCTTCTTCTACTACTTCTTCTTTATCATCTTCTTCTTCTTC
The DNA here is from genome assembly GCA_023846275.1 of Vanilla planifolia. NCBI lineage: Eukaryota > Viridiplantae > Streptophyta > Magnoliopsida > Asparagales > Orchidaceae > Vanilla > Vanilla planifolia. Next base: position 39,405 of record JAIUJO010000150.1, on the reverse strand, counting down.
TTCTTCATCTTCTTCTTCTGTTCTTCTTCCTCTACTTCTTCCTCTTCTTCTTCTTCTTCTTCTTCTTCTTCTTTTGTACCATCTTCTTCTTCTTCTTCTTTGTCTTCATTTTCTTCTTGTTCGTCTTCTTCCACTTCATCTTCTTCTTCTTCTTATTCTGCTTCTTGTTCTTCGTCTTCTTCTTCCTCTTCCTCATCTTCTTTTCTTCTTCTTCTTTTTCTTCATCTTCATCTTTTGCTTCTTTGTGTTCCTCTTCTTCATCTTCTTCTTCCTCTTCTTCATCTTTGTCTTCTTTTTCTTCATGATCTTTGTCTTCTTCTTTATCATCTCCATCTTCTTCTCCCTCTTTTGTGTCTTTCTCTTTGTCTTCTTCTTTATCTTCTTCTTATTCTTATTCTTCTTCGTCGACTTCTTCTTCTTCATCTTCATCTTCTTCTTCTTCTTCTTCTTCTTAATTTCTTTTGCTTCTTCTTCTTCTTGTACCTCTTCTTCTTCTAGTTCTTCTTCTTCTTCCTCCTCTTCCTCTTCTTCTTCTTATTCTCTTTCTTCTTCTTCTTTTTGTTCTTCCACTTCTTCTTTATCTTGTTCTTCTTATTCTTCTTCTTCTTCTCTGTCTTCTTCTTTTTCCACTTCTTCGTTTCTTATTTCTTAATCTTCTTCTTCCACTTCTATTTCTTCTTCGTTATCTACTTTTTCTTCTTCTTCTTCTTCTTTTTCTTCTTCTTCCTCTTCTTCTGCTTATTCTTCGTCTTGTTCTTCTTATTCTTCTTCTAGTTCGTCATATTCTTTTTCTACTACTTTGTAATCTTCTTCTTCGTCTTCTTCTTGTTCGTCTTTTACTTCTTCTTCTTCTTTATTATATTCTTCTTTATCTTCTTCTTCTTCCTCCTCTTCCTTTGTTTCTTCTTCTTCTTCTTCATCCTCCTCTTCTTCATCTCCTCCTCCTCCTTCTTCTTCTTCTTCTTCTTCTTGCTCTCCTTAGTCGTCTTTTTCTTTTTCTTCTTCTTTGGCTTCTACTGCGTGTATTTCTCCTTCTTCTTTCTTCTCTTCTAGTCCTTTTTTTTCTTGTTCTTCTTCTTCATCATCATCTTCTTGTTCTTCTTTTTCTTCTTCTTCTTCTTTGTCTTCTTTGTTTTCTTCTTCGTCTTCATCTTCTTCTTCTTCGTCTTCTTCCTTTTATTCTTCCTCTTCTTCTTCTCTTTCTTCTTCTTTTTCTTCTTTTTCTTCTTCCTCTTCTTCTTGTTTTTCTTCTTCTTTGTTTTCTTCTCCTTCTTCTACTTTTGCTTCTTCTTTTTGTTCTTCTTCTTCTTCTTCTTCTTCTTCTTCTTGTTGCTCTTCTTCTATTTGACTTCTTTTAATTCTTCTTCAACTTTCTTCTTCTTCTTCTAGTTCATATAATTCTTCTTTTTCTTCTTCTTCATGTTCTTCAATTTATTCCTGTTTTTCTTCTTTTTCTTCTTCTTCTTATTATTCTTCTTGCTCTTCTTCCTCTCCTTGTTCTTCATCAACTTATTCTTCTACTTCTTCATCTCTTTCTTCTTGGTCTTCTTCTTCTACTTCTTCGTCTTTGTTTGCTCCTATGTTTTCTTCTTCTTCTTCCTCTTCTTCTTCTTCTCCTTCATCATCTTCTTCTTCTTCTTCTTTATCTTCTTCTTCTTCTTCTTGTTCCTTTTCTTGGTCTTCTTCTTCATCATGCTCTTCTTCTTCATCTTCTTCGTCGTCTTCTTCTTCTTCATCATCTTCTTCTTCTTCTTCTTGTTCCTGTTCTTGTTCTTCTTCATCATCATGCTCTTCTTCTTCATCTTCTTCGTCATCTTCTTCTTCTTCTTCCTCTTCTTCTTCTTCCACTTCTTCTTTTTCTTCTTCTTCTTCTTCTTCTTCTACTTCTACTTCTTCTTCCTCTTCATCAACATCTTCATCACCATCATCTTCTTCTTCTACTTCTTTATCATCTCTCCTCCTTCTACTTCTTTTCTTTGTCCATCTTCTTCTTCTTCTTCTTCCTCTTCTACTTCTTCTTTTCTTCTTCATCATCATCTTCTTCTCCTCCTCCTTCTTCTCCTCGCACTTCTTCTTCTTTTCTTCTTCTTCTTCTTCTCCCCCTCCTCCTCCACCTCCTCCTCCTCCTCCTCCTCCTTCTCCTTCTTCTCGTTTTTCTTCTTCTTCTTCTTCTTCTTCTTCTTCTTCTTCTTCTACTTCCTCTTCTTCATCCTCTTCTTCTTTTTCTTCTTTGTCTTCGCCTTCTTCTCCTTCTTCTTTGTTTCCTTCTACATCATTTTCTTCTTAATCTTCTGCACTTCTTATTATTCTTCTTATTCTATGTCTTCTACTTCTTCTTTGTGTTCTTCTTCTTCTTCTACTACTTTTTCTTCTTACTGTTCTTCTACTTCTTTTTCATCTTCTTCTTCTTTTTCTTCGTCTTCTTCTTCTACTTCTTCTTCTTTGCTTATTTCTTCGTCTTCTTCTTCTTCTTCTTCTGCTCTTGTTTTTCTTCCTTTTTCTTCTTCTTCTTCTTCTTCTTCTTCTTTTCTTCCTCTTCTTCTTCTTCTTCTTCTTTTCTTCCTCTTCTTCTTTTCTTCCTCTTCTTCTTCTTCTTCTTCTTTTCTTCCTCTTCTTCTTCTTCTTCCTCTTCTTCTTCTTTGTTTTTCAACTTCTTGTTATTCTTCTTCTTCATTTACATTTTCCTTCTTCTAATACTTCTTCATCTTTTTGTTTCTTTTTTTCCCACTTATTGTTATTCATCTTCTTCTCCTTTTTTTTCTTCTTCTTATTCTTCTTCTTCCTCTACCTCTTCATATTCTACTTCTTCTTCTTCTTCATCTTCTTCTTCCTCTTCTTCATCATCATCATCTTCTTCTTCTTATTCTTCTTCTTCTACCTCTTTGCCTTTTTCTTCTTCTTCTTCTTTTCATCCTCTTCTTTGCCTTCCTCTGCTTCATTTTCTCTTTCTTCTTTTTCTTCTTCTTCTACTCCTTCTTCCTCATCTTCTTCTTTTCCTTCTTCTTCTTCAACTTTTTCTTCTTCTTCTTCATCGTAATCTTCTTTTTTTTTCTTCTTCTTCTCCTTCTTCTTCTTCTTCATCATCTTGTTCTTTTTCTTCTTCTTCTTCTTCCACGTCTGCTTCTTCTTCATCATCATCTTCTTCTTCTTCTTCTTCAACTTTGTCTTCTTCTTTGTCTTCTTCTTCTAGCTCTTCTCCTTCTTCTTCTTCTTCTTCTTCTTCTGCTTCGTCGCCATCTTTTTCTAATCCTTCTTCTTCCTCTTCTATTTCTTTTTCATTAACATCATCATCATCATCATCTTCTTCTTCTTATTCTCTAACTTTTAATCGTTCTTCTTCTACTTCTTCATCATATTTTTCTTCTTCTTTTTCTTCTTCTCCTTCTCCTTCTTCTTCTTCTTCTTTCTCTTCTTCTTCTTCTTCTTCATCATCATCATTTTATTTTCTCTTCCTTTTTTTCTTCTTATTCTTCTTTTTCTTCTTTTTTTTCTTCTTCTTTCTTTTCTTCTTCTTCTTTGTTGTCCTCTTCTTCTCCTTCCTCTTCTTTTTCTTCTTCCTCTTCTTCTTCTTCCTCTTCTTCTTTCTTCTTTTCTTCTTCTTCTTCTTACTCTTCTTCTTCCTCTTCCACCTTTTTTCTTCTAGTTTTCTTCTTTTTCCTCTGCTTCTTCTCCTTCTACTTCTTTCTCTCCTTCTTCTTCTTTGTTTTGCTCTACTTCTTCTTCATCTTCTTCTCTTTCTACTTCTTCTACTTCTTTTTCTTCTTCTTCTTCTTCATTCTCTTCTTCATTTTCTTCATCTTTTTCTCCTTCGTCTTCGCCTTCTTCTTCTTCCACTTTTTTGTCTTCTTCTTCTTTGTTTCCTTTTACATCGTCTTCTTCTTAATCTTCTTCACTTCTTCTTATTATTCTTCTTTTTCTATGTCTTTTACTTTTTCTTTGTGTTCTTCTTCTTCTACTACTTCTTCTTCTTGCTCTTCTTCTACTTCAATTTCATCTTCTTCTTTTTCTTCGTCTTCTTCTACTACTTCTTTGTCTACTTCTCCGTCTTCTTCTTCTTCTTCTTCTTCTCTTATTTTTCTTCCATTTTCTTCTTCTTCTTCTTCTTCTTCCTCTTCTTTTTCTTCTTCCTTTTGTTCTTTTTTTCCTCTTCTTCTTCTTCGTTTTTCTACTTCTTGTTATTCTTCTTCTTCATTTTTGTCTTTCCTTCTTCTTATACTTCTTCGTCTTTTTTTCTTTTTTTCCTTCTTATTCTTCTTCATCTTCTTCTCCTTTCTTCTCTTCTTTTTATTCTTCTTCTTCCTCTACCCCTTCTTGTTATGCTTCATCTTCTTCTTCTTCTTCTTCTTCTTCTTCCACTTCTTCTTCAGCATCATCCTCTTCAACTTATTCTTCATCTTCTACCTCT
>JAIUJO010000150.1:27500-30000 GCA_023846275.1 Vanilla planifolia | reverse complement strand
CTTTTTCTTCTTATTTGTCTTCTTCTTCTACTTTACTTATTCTACTTTTTCTTCTTCTTCTTCTTCCTCTTCTTCTTCTTCTTCTTGTTGATTTTCTTCTTCTTTTAATGCCTTCTTCACTTTCTTTCTCTTTTTCTTCTTTTACTTAATCTTTTTCTTCTTCCTCTTCTTATTCTTCTTCTTCTTCTTAACCTTCTACTTCATCAACTTCTTATTCTTCTTCTTCTTCTTTTTCTTCTTCCTCCAACTCATCTTCATCATCTTCTTTTTCATCTTTATTTTATTCTTCCACTCCTCCTTTTACTTCTTCATCTTCTTCTTCTTCTTATTCTTTTTCTTCTTTTAATTCTTCTTCTTCGTCATGTTCATGGTCTACTTCTTCATCTTCTTCGTCTTCTTCTTTTGCTTCATCGTCTTCTTTATCTTCGTCGTCATCTTTTTCTTCTTCGTCTTCTTCTTCTTCTACTTCTTCTTCTTCTTCTACTTCTTCTTTTTCTTCTTTGTCCTCTTCTTCTTCTTCTTCTTCTTCTTCTTCTCTTCTTCGTATCTTCTTATTTTTCTTCTTCTTCTTCTTCTTCTTCTATTTCTTTATCTTTATCTTCTTCATTTTCTTCATCTGCTTCTTCTTCATTGTCTTCTTCTTGTGCTTCTTCTTCATCTCCTTCTTCTTCTTCATCTTCTTCTTATTTTTCTTCTTTTGATTCCTCTGCTTCTTCTCTTTATGCTTCTTCTTTTTCTTCTTTTTCTACATCTTCTTCTTCTTCTTCTTCCCCTCCTCCTTTATTTTCTTCTTCTTCTTCTTCTTCTTCTTCTTTTTGGCCAACTTCTTCTACCCCTTCTTTGTTTTCTTCTTTTTTTTCTTCTACTTCTACTTTGTCTTCTTCTTAGTCTTCTTTAATTTCTTCTTCTTCTTCTTCTTCTTCTTCTTCTTCTATTTTTTCTTCTGCTTCTTTTTCGTCTTCTTTTTCATCTTCCACTTCCTCTTCTTCATCTTCTCCTTATTATTCTTCTTATTCTTTTTCTTGTTCTTTGCCACTTTGTTTTTGTTCTTCTTCTTCGTCCTCGTGTTCTTCCCATTCTTCTTGTTCTAGTTCTCCTCCTTCTTTGTCTTATTCCTCTTCTTGCTCTTTTTCTTATTCTTCTTCTTATTGTTGTTCTTCTTCTTCTTCCTCTTATTCTTCTTCTTCTTCTTCTTCTTCTTCTTATTATTATTCTTCTTTTTTTCTTCTTCTTCTTATTCATCTTCTTTTACTTCTTCGTCATCTTCTTCTTCATCTTCTTCTCCTTCTCCTTTCGCTTCTTCGACTCCTTCATTTCCTCCTATTTCTTCTTCTTCTTCTTCTTCACCGTTTTATTATCCTCTTCTTCTTCCACTTCTTCTTCTTCTACTTCTTCTTTTTCTTCTTCTTCTTCTTCTTCATCTCCTTCTTCTTCTTCTTCTTCATCTTCTTCATCTTCTTATTCTTCTTCATCTTCATCATCTTCTTGGTCTTATTCTTCTTCTTCTTCCTCTTCGTCATCTTATTCTTCTTCTTCTTCTTTATTTTCTTCATCTTCATCATCACCTTCTTCTTCTTCTTCTTGTTCTTGTTCTTCATCTTCTTCTTCATCATGTTCTTCTTCTTCTTTTTCTTCTTCTTCCTCTTCTTCATTTTCTTCTTCTTCTTCTTCCACTTTTACTTCTTCGCATTCTTGTTCTACATTTTATTTGTCTTCTTCTTTTTCTTCTTTTTCTTCTTCTTCTTCTTCTTGTTCTTCTTCTTCTCTTCTTCTTCTTCTTCTTGTACATCTTCCTCTTCTTCTTCTGCATCTTCTACTTTTTCTTCTTTTTTTCTTATTCTCTCTCTTCTTCTTTTTATTCTTTTTCTTCATCTTGTTCTTCTTCTTCTTATTTGTCATAGTTTTCTATCTCTCTCCTTCTTATAATTCTTCTTCTTCTTCTTCTTCTTCTTCTCTTCTTCTTCGTCTTCTTTTTCTTCTTCATCTTCCTCTTCATCTTTTTCTTCCTCTTCTTCTACTTCACTTTCTTCTTCTTCTTCTTCTTCTTCTTCGTCTTTTTCTTATTTTTTTTATTTCTCTTCGTTTTTTTCTTCTTCTTTTTATTCATCTTTTTCTCCTTCCTCCACTACTACTACTTCTTCTTCATCTTCATGTTCTTCTTCCTCTTCTTCTTCTTTGTCTTCTTCTTCTTCTTTTTCTTCTTCTCTTTCTTCTCTTTTTCTTCTTCTTCTTTGTCTTTTTTCTTCTTCTACTTCTTCGTCGCCTTCTTCTTCTTCTTCTCCTTCAGTTCCTATTCCTCCTTATTCTTCTTCTTCATCTTTTTCTTCTTCCTCTTCTTCTTCTTCCTCCTTTTCTTCTTCTTCTTCTTCTCCTTCTTCTTCTTCTTCTTCTTCTCCTTCTTCTTCTTCTTCAACTTCATCTTGTGGTTGTTGTTCCTTTTCTTCTTTTTCTTGTTCTTGTTCTTCTTCTTCTTCTATTTCTTCGTCTTCTTCTTCTTTCT
>JAIUJO010000150.1:10000-15000 GCA_023846275.1 Vanilla planifolia | reverse complement strand
GAAGAAAAAGGAGAAGAGGAATAAGTAGTAGAAGAAGAAGGACAAGAAGAAGAAGAAGAAGAAGAAAAAGAAGAAGAATAAGAAGAAGAGAAAGAAGTAGAACAAGAAGAACAATAGGAAGAAAAAGTAGTAGTAGTAGAAGAAGAAGAAGAAGAAGAAGAAGAAAAAGAGAAGAAGAAGAAGAAGGAAAAGAGGAAAAAGAAGAAGAAGAAGAAAAAAATGAAAAAGAACAAGAAGAAAAGGAAGACGAAGAAGAAGAAAATGATGAAGAAGAAGAAGAAGAAGAAGTAGTGGAAGAAGAAGACGAAGAAAAAGAAAAACAAGAAGAAGAAGAAGAAGAAAAGAAGAAGAGTAAGGAAGAAGAGGAAGGAGAAGAGGAAGAAGAAAAGTTGTAGAAGACAAAAAAGGAGGAGAAGAAGAAGAATTAGAAAAAAAATACCAGAAGCAATCATGAAGAAGAAGAACAAGAACAAGAACAAGAAGAAGAGGAAAAGAAGATGAAGAAGAAGAAGAAGAAGAAAATGAAAAACAAGAATGTGAAGAAGAAGGAGAAGAGGAAGAAGTAGTAGTAAAAAAGGTAAAGTAAGAATAAAATGTAGAAGAAGAAGAGGAAGAAGAAGAAGAAGAAGAAGAAAAAGAAGCACAAAAGTAGAAGAAGTCGAAGCGGAGGACGAAGAAGAGAAAAAGGAAGGAAGAAGAGGAAGAAGAAGATGTAGAAGAAGAAGAAAAAGAATAATTTGAAGTAGTAGTAGTAGTAGAAGAGGAAGAAGAAGAAGAAGGAGAAGAAGAAGAAGAGGAAGACAAAGAAGAAGAAGAAGAGGAAGAAGAAGAAGAAGAAGAAGAAGAAGAAGAAGAAGAAGAAAAAGTAGATGTACAAGAAGAAGAAGAAGAATAAGAAGAGGTGGAAGAAGAAGAGAACGAGGTGAAAGAGAAGGAGGGGATGAAGAAGAATCAAAAGAAGAAGAAGAAGAAGTAGAAGAAGAAAAAGAAGAAGAAGATGTAGAAGAAGAAGATGATAAAGATTAAGAAAAAGTAGAAGTAGAAGAGATTTAGAAGAAGTAGAAAACCAAGAAGAACAAGAACTAGAAGAAGAATAAGAAGAAGAAGAAGAAGAAGGTGAAAAAGAAGGAGAAGAAGACAAAGAAGAAGAAGAAAAAGAAAACGATGAAGAAGGAGAAGAAGAAAAAGAAGAAGAAGAAGAGGAGGAGGAAGGGAGAAGGGGAAGAAGAAGTGGAAAAAAGAGAAGAGGAAGAAGAAGCTGTGTAGGGGGAAGAAGAAGTAGAAGAAGAAGAATTAGAAGAAGTAGAAGAATAGCAAGGAGTAGAGGATGAAGAAGAAGTGAAAGAAGAAGAAGAAGAAAAAGTAGAAGATTTGTTAGTGGATGAAGAAGAAGATGAAAAAGAAGAAGAAGAAGTGGAAGAAGGACAAGAAGAAGAACAAGAATAAGAAGTAAGAGAAGATGAAGAAGAAGAAGAAGAAGAAAATAAAGAAGAAGAAGAAGAAAAACAAGAGAAAGAAGAAGATGGGGACAATGAAGAAAATGAAGCGAAGAAGAAGAAAAAGAAGAACTAGAAACAGTAGTAGTAGCAATATTAGTAGTATTAGTAGAAGAAGAAGAAGTAAAAGAAGTAGAAGAAGAAGTAGGAGAAGAAGAAAAAGAAAAAGAAAAAGAAGAAGTAGAAAAAGAAGAACAACATGAAGAAAAAGTTGAAGAAGAAGAAGACGAAGAAGAAGGAAGAAGAGGAGGAGGAGGAGGAGAAGAAGAAGAAGAAGAAGAAAAAGAAGACAAAGAAGAAGAAGAAGGATAGATGGTAGAAGAAGAAGAAGATGAGTAAGAAAGAAGAGGAAGGAGAAGGGGAAGAAGAAAAAGATGTAGAAGTCAAGGGGGAAGATGAAGGAGGAAAAGAAGAAGAATTAGAAGAAGTAAAAGAAGTAGTAGTAGTAGAAGAAGAAGAAGAAGAAGAAGTAGATGATGAAGAAGAAAATGAGGAAGAGGAATGTGAACAACAAGAAGACAAAGAGGAAGGAGTAGTAAGAGAAGAAGAAAGGAGGAAGAAGAAGAAGCAGAAGAAATAGAAGTAGAAAAAGAAGAGCAAAAGAGGAAGAATTTGAAGAAGTGGACAAGGAAGAAAAAAATGGAATTAAGAAGAAGAAGCAGAAGAAGAAAAGAAGAAGAATTTGGAGTAGTAGTCATAGTAGAAGTAGTAGTAGTAGTAGAAGAAGAAGAAGTAGTAGTAGTAGAAGAAGAAGAGGAAGAAGAAGAAGAAGAAAAAGAAGAAGGAAGAAGAAGAAAAAGAAGAAGAAGAAGAAGGAAGAAAAAGAAGAAGAAGAAAAAAAGAAAAAGATAAGGAATAAGAGAAAAGAAGAATAAGATGCAGAAGATGATTTACTAAAAGGAAGAAGAGGAAGAAGAAGAAGAAGTAGAAGAAGAATTAGAAGAAATAGATGAAGAAGAAGAAGAAGAAGAAGAAGGAGAAGAAAAGATGAAGAAGTGGAAGAGGAAGAAAAAGATGAAGAAGAAGAGATGTTAAAAGAAGAAGAAGAGGACTAAAAGGAGGATGAAGAAGAAGAAGATGATGGTGATGAAGAAGAAGTAGTGGAAGAAGAAGAAGAAGAAGAAGAAGAAGAAGGGGAAGAAGTTTATGAAGAAGAAGAGGAAGAAGAAGAGGAAGAAGAAGAAGAAGAAGAAGAAGAAGAAGAAGAAGATGATGATGATGATGATGATGACAAAGTAGATGAAGAAGAAGAAGAAGAAGAAGAAAGAAAAGAAGGAAGAAGAAGAAGAGGAGGAGGAGGAAGAAGAAGAAGAAAAGGAAGAAGTAGAAGAAGAAGAGGAAGAAGAAGATGAAGAAGAAGAAGAAGAAGAAGAAGAAGAAGAGGAAGGAGAAGAAGGAGAAGAAGAAGAAGAAGAAGAAGGAGAAGAAGAAGAAGAAGAAGAAGTAGAACAAGCAAAAAAATAAAGAAGAAAGAAGAAGGAGAAGAAGAAGAAGAAGAAGATGAAGATGAAGTAGAAGAAGATGAAGAAGAAGATGAAAAAGATGACAAAGAAGAAGTGGAAGAAGAAGAAGAAGAAGAAGAAGAAGAGCAAGAAGAAGAAGATGAAAAAGAAGAGAAAGAAGAAGAGGAAGAAGAATAGGAAGAAGAGGAAGAAGAAGAAGAAGAGGAAAAAGACAAAGAAAAAGAAGATGAAGAAGCTAAAGAAGAAGAAGAAAAAGAAGAGGAAGAAGCAGAGGTAGATCAAGAAGAGTACAAAGAAGAAGAAGAAGTGGAAGAAGAAGAGGAAGATGAAGAACAAGAAGAAGAAGAAGAAGAAGAAGTGGAAGGAGAAGAAGTAGAGGAGGAAGAAGAAGAAGAATAAAGATGAAGAGGAAGTGGGAGAAGAAGGAAGAAGTGCAAGAGAAAGAAGAAGAAGAAGAAGAAGAAAAAGAAGAAGAAGAAGAAGAAGAAGAAGAAGAAGAAAGAAGAAGAGGAAAAAGAAGAGGAATGCGAAGAAGAAGAATAAGAAGAAGAAGAAGAGGAAGAAGTAGAAGAAGTGGAAGAGGAAGAGGAAGTGGAAGAAGAAGTAGAAGAAGAAGAAGAAGAAGAAGGAGAAGAAGAAGTAGAAGAAGAAGATGATGATGACGAAGAAGATGTAGTGGAAGGAGAAGAAGAAGAAGAAGAAGAAGAAGAAGGGGAAGAAGACGAAGAAGAAGAAGAGGAAGAAGAAGAGGAAGAAGAAGAAGAAGAAGAAGAAGAAGAAGAAGATGATGAAGAAGAAGAAGAAGAAGAAGAAGAAGAAGAAGAAGAAGATGATGAAGAAGAAGAACAAGAACAAGAATAAGAAGAAGAAGAAGAGGAAGAAGATGATGATGATGAATTACTTGAAGAAGATAAAGAAGAAGAAGAAAAAGGAGGAGAAGAAGAAGAATAAGAAGAAGAGGAAGATGAAGGAGTAGAAGAAGAAGGAGAACAAGTAAAGGAATAAGTAGAAGAAGAAAAAGAAGAAGTGGAACAAGAAGAGGAGGAATAAAAAGAAAGAAGACGAAGTAGAGGAAGAAGAGGAGGGAGAAGAAAAAGAAAATAAGGAAGAGGAGGAAGGAAAAGAAGTAGGAGTAGAAGAAAAGGAAGAGGATGAAGAAAATTATGTAACAAAATAGGAGGAAGAAAGAAAAGAAGAATAAAAATAAGAAAAGATAGAAGAAGAAGAAGACTACGAAGAAGATGAGGAGGAAGAAGAAGAAGAAGAAGAAGAAGAAGAAGTAGAAGAAGTAAAAGAAGAAGAAGAAGAAGAAGACGAAGAAGATGATTAAGAAGAAGAAGATGATGATGAAGACCAAGACGAAGTAAAAGAAGAAGAAGAAGAAGAAGAAGAAGATGATGATGAAGAAGAGGAAGAAGAAGAAGAAGAAGAAGAACAAAAAGAAAATGAAGAACAACAAAAAAAAGAGAAAGAAGATGAATTAGTTGAAGAAGAGGAAGAAGAAGAAGACATAGAAGAAGAGGAGGAAAAAGAAGTAGAAGAAGAATTTGAAGATATAGTAGCAGAGGAAGAAGAAGAAGAAGTGGAAGAAGAAGAAGAAGAAGATCAAGTAGAAGAAGAAGAAGAAGTTGGAGAAGAAAAAGAAGAAAAGTCGTAGAGGAAGAAAAGATGAAGTAGAAAAAATGGAAGAAGAAGAAGGAGAGGAGTAGGAGGAACAACTGGAGGAGGTGGATTGGGAGAAGAAGAAGAAAAAGAAGAAGTAGAGGTAGAAGAAGAAGAAGAAGACTATGAAGAAGAGGAAGAAGAAGAAGCAAAGGAAAAGAAAGTGGAAGCAAAAGAAGAAGAAGAAAAAGAACAACAAGAAGAAGAGGAAGTAGAAGAAGAAGAAGGACAAGAAGAAGAAGAAGAAGAAAAAGAAATAGAAGAAGAAGAAAGAGAAGAAGAAGAAGAAGACCAGGAAGAAGAAGAAGAAGAATAAGGTGGAGAAGAAAAAGATGAAGTAGAAAAAATTGAAGAAGAAGAAGAAGAAGGTTAGGAGGAA
>JAIUJO010000150.1:0-5000 GCA_023846275.1 Vanilla planifolia | reverse complement strand
ATAATATTAAGATGAAGTAGAATTAGAAGAAGAAAAAGGAGAAGGAGATACAGAAAAAAAAAGAAGATGAAGATGATGATGAATAAGAAGAGGAAGAGCAAGACGAAGAAGAATAAGGAGAAGAAGAAGTAGAAGAAAAAGGAGAAAAAGGAGAAGGTGGAGAAGAAGAAAAAAAATGATGAAGAAGAAAAAGCAGTAGAAGTAGATGAAGAAAAAGCAGTAGAAGTAGAAGAAGAAAATGAAGAAGAAGAAAAAGAAGAGGAGGAAGAAGTCAGAAGAAGAGGAAGAAGAAGAAGAAGGAGAAGAAGGAAAACAATAAGAAGAAGTAGAAGAAGACGAAGGGGAAGAACAAGAAGAAGAATAATAACAAGAAAAAAAAAGAAGAAGAAAAGAAGAAGAAGAAGAAGGAAAAGAAGAAGAAGAATAAGAAGAAGAAGAAGAAGAAAAAGAAGAAAAATAAGAAGAAGAAGAAGAGGAAGTAGAAAAATGAGATGAACAAGATGAAGATGATGAAGCAAAAGAAGAAAGAGAAAAAGAAGGAGAAGAAGAAGAGAAGAAGAAGAAGAAGAGAGCAAGATGATGAACAACAAGTAGAAGAAGAAGAAGTAGAACAAGAAGAAGGAGAATAAGAAGAAGAAAATAAGATAAAAAAGAAGAAAAGGTAGAAGAAGAAATAAAGAGTAAAAGAGAAAGAAGAAGATATGCAAATAGAAAGAAGAAGAATTAGTAGAAGATGAAGAATAAGAAGAAGAAGAAGTCGAAAGGAAAAGAAGAAAAAGAAGAAAAAGAAGAAAAAAGAAGAAGAAAAAGGAGAAGAACAAGAACAAGTAGAAAAATTAGAAGAAGAAGAAGAAGTGAAGAAGGGGAAGGGGAAAGAAGAAGAATAGTTATAATAATAATAATAATAATAATAATAATAATAATAATAATAATAATAATAATGATAATAAGAAGTAGAATAAGAAGAAAAAGAAATAGAAAAAAAGGACAAGAACAAGAAAATTAAGCAGAAGAAGAAGATGATGAAGTAGAAGAAGGGAGAAGGAGAAAAAGAAGAGGAAGAAGAAGTAGAAGAAGAACAAGAAGAATATTTACATTAAGAAGAAGTGGAAGATTAATAAAAAAAGAAGAAGTAGAAGAGGAATAAGAAAAGGAGGAGCAAGAAGAAGAAGAAGAGGATGTTGAAGAAGAAGAAGAAGAAGAAGAAGAGGAAGATGAGAAGAAGAAGAAGTAGAAGGCAAAGGCTAAGAAGAAGAAGATGATGAGGATGCTGATGACAATGGTGAAGAAGAAGAAGAAGAAAGAAGAAGAAGAGAAGAGAGAAGAGGAAGAAGAAGAAGAAGAAGAAGAAGAAGAAGAAAAAGAAGGAAGAAGGAGAAGGAGAAGAATGAGAAGAAGAAGAAGGAGAAGATAAGAAGAAGAAGAAGAAGAAGATAAAGAAGAAGATGATGATGAAGAAGAGGAAGTTTAAGAAGTTATAGAAGGAGAAGAAAGAAGAAGAAGAAGAGGAAGAAGAGAAAGAAGAAGATGAAGAAGAAAAGAAGAAGAACAAGAAGAAGAAGGTTAGGAAGAAGATGAAGTAGAAGAAGAAGAAGATGAAGAAGAAGAAGAAGTGGAAGAAGAAGAAAAAAAGAAGAAGTAGAAGAAGAATAAGAATAAGGAGTAAAGGAAAAAGTTGAAGAAGCGAAGTAGAATAAGAAAATAAAGAAAAGGATCGTGAACGAGGAAGAAAATGAAGAAGAAGAATAATAATAATAACAAGAGGATGAATGAAAAGATGTAGAAGAAAAAGATGAGGAAGAACAAAAAGAAGAAGAAGAAGAAGAATAAGAAAAAGAAGAAGAAGATGAAGAAGAAGAATAAGTAGTAACAGTAAGAGGAGAGGAAGAAGAAGAAGAAATACCAGAAGAAGAAAAATGAATAATAATAGTAATGATAATAATAACAATAGTAATAAAAGTGATAATAAAAAGGAGTAGAATAAAAACCAAGAAGAAGATGTAGAAGAAGAACATGAAGAAGCAGGAGATGAAGAAGGAGAGAATATTGAAGAAGAAGAAGAATCTAAAGAAGAAGAAGGAGAAGAAGTTGAAGAAGAAGAAAAGGAAGATGAAGTAGATGAGGAGGAAGAAGAAAAAGTCGAAAGAACAAAAAAACGTAGATGAAGAAGAAATAGAAGAAGACAAAAGAAGAAGAAGAAAAAGAAGAAGAAGAAGAAGTAGAAGAAAAAAAGAAGAAGAAAAGAAGAAAATGAAGAAGAATAATAAAAAGAAGTAGAAGAAGAAAAAGAACAAGAAGAAGTAGAAGAAGAAGACAATAATGAGAGGAAGAGGAAGAAGTAGAAGAAGAATAAGAAAAGAAGAAAAAGAAGAAAAGAAGAAGAAGAAGAAGAAGAGAAGTAGAAGAAGAAGAACCAAAAGAAAGAGAAGAAAAAGGAAAATAATGAGAAGAAGAAAAAGTAGAAAAATAGGAGGAGGGAGAAGAAAAAGAAAAAGAAGAACAAGACGAAAAAGAAGAAGAAAACGATGAAGAAGAAGAAAAAGTAGAAGAAGAAGTCAAAAACGAAGGACGAGGAAGAAGAACAAGAAGAGGTAGAAGAAGAAGAAGAAGAAGAAGAAGAAGAAGAAGAAGAAGAAGAGAAGAAGAAGAAGAAGAGGATGAAGAATAAGAAAATGAATAACAATAAGAAGAGGAAGAGAAAGAACTGGAAGAAGAGAAAGAAGAAAAAGAAGAAGAAGAAGAAGAAGAAGAAGAAGAAGAAGAAGAAGTAGAGAAGAAGAAGAAGAAGAGGAAGAAGAATAAGAAAATGAATAACAATAACAAGAGGAAGAGAAAGAACTAGAGAAGAGAAAGAAGAAAAAGAAGAAGAAGAAGAGGACGAAGTAGAATGATAATAATAATAATAATAAGAAAGAAGAAGAAGAAAAAGAAGAAGAAGAGGACGAAGAATTTGAAGAAGAAAAAGGAGAAGAAGATGAAGAAGAGACAAGAAAAAGGAGAAGAAGAGAAGAAGAAGAGGAAGTTAAAGAAGAAGAAGAAGGAGAGGACTATGAAGAAGAAGAAGACGAAGAAGCAAAAGAGGAAGGAGACAAAGAAGAAGAAGAAGAAGAAGAAGAAGAAGAAGAAGATAAAGAAAAGAAGAAGAAAAAGAAGAAGAAAAGAAGAAGAAAAAGAAGAAGAAGAAGTGTAGAAGAATTAGAATGAGAAGAAAAAGTATAAGAAGTAGAAGAAGAGAGGAGGAAGTTGAAGAAGAAGAAGAAGAAGAAGGGGAAGAAGAAGAAGCAAAAGAAGAAGAAGAAGAAGAAGAAGAGAAGAAGAAGAAGAAGAAGAAGAAGAAAAAGAAGAAGTAGAAGAAGGGGAAAAAAAAAGAAGAAGGTGAAGTAGAAGAAGGAGAAGGGGAAGAAGAAGAAGAAGAAGAAGACTAGAATAACAATAATAATAAAAAAAATAATCATAATAACAAAAATAATAATAATAATAATAATAATAATAATAAATATAATAATAAAGAAGAAGAAGAAGAAGAAGAAGAAGAAGATGAAGAAAAAGGAGAAGAAGAAGAAGAAGAAAGACAAAGAATTAGATGAAAAAGAAGAAGAGAAAAAAGGTGGAGGAGAAGAAGAATAAGAAGAAGGAGAGGAAGATGAAGAAGAAGAAGAAGAGGTGACGTTCAAGAAGAAATAGAAGATGGTGGTGAAGAAGAATAAGAAGAAGAAGAAGAAGAAAATGAAGAAAATAAAGAAGGAGAAAAAAATGTAGAAGCAAAGAAGAAGAAGAGGAAGAAGAAGAAGAAGAAAAACGAAGATAAAGAAAAGCAAGAAGTAGAAGAGGAAGAAGAAGAATAAGGAACAAGAAATAAGAAGAATAGGAAGAAGAAGAAGAAGAAGAAGAAAGAAGAAGAAGGTACAGATGAGGAAAAGGATGAAAAAGAATAAGAGAAGAAAAAGAAGAACAGGAAGAAGAAGTAGAAGAACATGAAGAAGAAGTAGAAGAAGAATAGAAAGAAGAAGAAAAATACGAAGAAAAAGAAGAAGAAGAAGAAGAAGGGCAAGAAGAAGAAGATGATGAAAGAGGGGAGGAGAAGAAAAAGAAGAACAAGAAGAAGAAGAACAAGAAGAAAAAGAAGAAGAGGAAGAAGAAGAAGAAGATGATGATGATGATGAAGATGGACAAGAAGATGAAGGAGAAGAAGTAGATGATGAAGAAGAAGAAGAAGTAGAAAAAGAAGTAGAAGAAGAAGAAGAAGAAGAAGATGACTAAAATGAACAAGAAGAAGATGTAGAACATGAAAAAGAAAGAGAAGAAAAAGGAGAAGAAGAAGAAGATTCAAAGGGAAGATGAAGAAGCCGAAGAAGAAGAAGATGGAGGAGTAGGAAAGAGAGAAACTTTAAAAGAAAAAGTAGAAGAAGAAAAAGAGAAAAAACATGAAGAAGAGAAAAAGTAGAAGAAGAAGATGATGAAGAAAAAGAAAATGAGGGGGAAGAAGTTGAAGAAGAAGAAGAAGAGAAAAAGTAGGAAAACATGAAGAAGAGGAAAAAGTATAAGAAGAAGAAGAAGAAGAAGAAGAGGAAAAAGAAAATGAAGAGAAGAAGTTGAAGAAGAAGAAGAAGAAAAGAGAGAAGAGGTAGAAGAAGATGTAGAAGAAGAAGAAGAAGAAGAAGAAGAGGAAGAAGAAGATGTAGAAGAAGAAGAAGAAGAAGAAGAAGAAGAAAGAAGAAAGAATAAGAAGAAGAAGAAGACGAAGAAGAAGCAAAAGAAGAAGAAGAAGAAGAAGAAGAAGAAGAACAAGAAGAGATTAGAAGAAGGAGAGGAAGAAGAAGAAAAAAGGAGGAAGTGAAGAAGAAGAAGAAGGAGTAGAAGAAAAAGAGAAAGAGTAGGAAGAAAAGGAGAAGAAGTAGAACACGAAGAAGAAAATGTTGAAGGAGAGGAAGATAAGAAGAAGTAAAATTTGGAGGAGAGGAAGAGGAGAAGAAGAAGTAAGTAGATGATGAAGAAGTGTA
>JAIUJO010000149.1:540404-542981 GCA_023846275.1 Vanilla planifolia | reverse complement strand
GGCTCCTTCGTCTTCTTCTTTTTCTTATTCTTCTTCTTCTTCTTCCTCCACCTCTTCTTCTTCTTCTTCTTCTTCTTCTTTTCTTCTTCTTCTTCTTCACCTTCTTCAACTTCTTCTTCTTCTTCTTCTACATCTTTACCTACTTCTTCTTCTTCTTCTTCCTCCTCCTCTTCATTTTCCTCCTCTTTTTCTTCTTCCTCCACTTCTGCTTCTTCTTTTTCTTTTTCTTCTTCTACTTTTTCTTCTTCTTCTACTTCTTCATCTTCTTCTTCTTCTTCCCTCTTCTTCTTCTTCTTCTTCTTTTAAATCTTATTATTATTCTTCTTCTACTTCTACTTCTTCTTCCTCTTCAACTTTTTCCTCGTCTTCTTCTTCTTCTTCTTGTTCTTCTTTTTCTTCTTTATCTTCTTCTTCTTCTTCTACTTCTACCTCTTCTTCTTCTTCTTCTTCTTCTTCTACTGCTTCTGCTTCTTTTTTCTTCTTCTACTTCTTCTTATTCTTCTAATTCTTCTTTTTTTCATCTATTTCATCTTCTTTTGATGCTAATTCTTCTTCTTTTTCATCATCATCATTATCTTCTTCTTCTTCTTCTTATACGACTTCTTCTCCTTCTTCTTGTACTTATTCTTATTCTTATTCTTCCTCTTCTACATCTTCCAATTCTTCCTCTTCATCTTCTCTTCTTCTTCTTCTTTTTCATTCCCCTTCTCCTTCTCCTCCTCCTTCTCCTTCTGTTTCTCCTTCTCTTTCACCTCTACTCCACTTCCTCCTTGTCCTTCTCCTTCTCTTAGTCTTTCTTATTCTTCTTCTTCTTCTTCTTCTTCTTCTTCTTTTTCTTCTTCTTATTTTTTATTTCTTCTTTCTTGTTTCTTGTTTCTCCTTTCTTATTTCTTCTTCCTTCTTTGTTCTTCCTTGTTCCTTCTTCCTTCTTCCTTCTTGCTTCCTTCTTCCTTCTTCCTTCTACCTTCTTCCATCTCCCTTTTTCCTCTACCTCTTCCTCTTCCTTGTTCTTCTTCCATTTCTTCTTCTTCTACTTTCTCTTTTTCTTCATCTTCTTCCTCTTCTTCTTCTTCATTCATCCTTCTTACTTCATCAGTCTTCATTCTTCCTCCTTCCTTCTTCCTTCTTCTATCATACTTCTTGATTTTTTGATATTTTCTTCCTCTTCTTCTTCCTCTTCTTCTTCCTCTTCTTCATCCAATTCTTCTTTTTCTTCTTTTTCTTTTTCTTCTTCTTCTTCTTCTTTTACTTCTTCTTTTTCTTCTACTTCTCCTTCTCCTTCTCTTTCTTCTCCTTCTCCTTCTTGTTCTCCTCCATCTCCTTCTCCATCTCCTACTCCATGCTCTCTTTCTTCTTCTCCTTCTGCTTCTTCTTTTGCATCTCTTTCGCCTTCTCCTCCTCTTCCTCTTCCTCCTCCTCCAACTTGTCCTTCTCCTTCTCCTTCTCCCTCTTCTTCTCCTTCTCCTCCACCCCTTCCTCCTCTTTTTCCTTCTCCTTCTCCCTCTCCTTTCTTTTTTCTTCTTACTTCAATCTTCCTTTTTGTTTCTTCCTTCCCCCTTCCTCCTTCTCCCTTCTTCCTTCTTCCTTCTTTCTTCTTCCTTTTTACTTCTTTCCTTATTCTTCCTTCTTCCTTTTCCTTCTTTTTACTTCTTTCTTCATTCTTTTTTCTTCTTTCTTTTTTCTTCTTTATTCTTTCTTCTTCTTTCTACTTCTTTCTTCTTATTTCTTATTCTTTCTTTCTTTGTCACTAATTCTTCTTCTTTTTAACTTCTTTTTGTTATTCATTCATTCTTCTTCTTCCTCTTCTCTTTATTCTTCTTCTTCTTCTTCTTCTTCATTTTCTTTATTCTTTCTTCTTTCTTTTTTCTTTTTTGTTCTTTCTGTTTCTCACTTCCTTCCTTCTTTCTCCTTCCTCCATCCTCCTTCCTTCTTCCTTCATCCTTTTTCCTTTTTCATTCTACTTTCTTCTTTCTTCCATCTTCCATTTTCCTTCATCCTTCTTCTTTCTTATTTCTTCTTTCTTCCTCTTTCTTCTTCTTTCTTAATCTTTCTTCTTCTTTCTATCTTCTTCTTTCTTTCTTCTTCCTTCTTCTTCCTCTTGTTCTTCTTCTTCATCATCATCATCTTCTTCTTCTTCTTCTCTTCTTTTGTCTTCTTCTTCTACTTGTTCTTTTTCTTCTTCTTCTTCTTCTTCTTCTTCTTCTTCTTCTTTTTCTACTTCTTCTTCTTCTTCTTTTACTTCTTCTTCCAATTCTTCTTCTTCTTCCTATAATTCTCCCCTTCACCCTCTTCTTTCTCTTCCTCTTCTTCATCTTCTTCCTTCACTTCTTCTTCCTCATCTTTTTATTTTTCTTCTTCTTCTTCCTCTTCTTCCTCTTTTTCTTCTGTTGCTTCTTCTTCTTCTTCTTCTTCTTCTTCTTCCTCTTCTTCTTCTTCCTCCACTTCTTCTTCCTCTTCTTCTTTTAATATATCTTCTTCTTCTTCTTCCTCTTCTTCGTCTTGTTTTTCCTCTTTCATCTTTTTCTTATTCCTCTTCCTACTCTTCTTCTTCTTTGACTTCTTCTTTCTCCTTTTCTT
>JAIUJO010000149.1:377904-537904 GCA_023846275.1 Vanilla planifolia | reverse complement strand
TCTTTTTATACCGTTCGTGCCATTTCTCTTCCCTGCTCATCGCCTTTGCTTTGGCAGCAAAAGTTAGGACTCAAAAACTTCAAAAGAAGGACATTCAATTATGGATTCACTATCCCTTGAAGGCCGGCTCACTTTCTGCCACTTCAATCGATTCAACTATGATTGAGCTGTCTCTGAAACTTCTTGACCCGCGGACCCCGAAACACATTTGGTAGGTTGTGTTCCTTCAACACTCTTTTCAGCGACCTTTTCTGGATCATTAGTCGACTTAGAACCATCTGATGTAATTTGCTCGATAGAATGCTTTGACATGATTGGTGCCCCAACCTCGGGTCACTTTCATTGAATGGTAATGGCAACTCATTCTAGTTCCCTTCATTTCATGTGTTTCATTTGATAATAGAGTAGTGTCATTGTTACATAATACCTCATGAGGCTCCCTTCTAACGATCATGATTCTGAACTTTAGAAAAGTGGTCTCCAATTCATGAAGTGAACAGACCAACCTCTTTGTTTGAAGGTTTGTTAGAAGTTTCAAAAAGCAAGTAGAAGCTTTGCTTTTTGTAATTCCAAAAAATGAGCAACAATGATTGGAAAATCTAATCTTTGATAGCACACATAGGGAGGGTTCAGAAAAAGTCTGATCATAGATAGAGACTGAAACTAGTGCGTGGGGGTAGGAGCGAATGTAGCCAAGTGGATAAAAAAGTGGATTGTGAATCAACCATGCATAGCTTCAATTCTCATCATTCACCCATCCAATTCTTTTCAACCAATAGATTTTTAATGTTTCATGATAGGGGTGGAAGGGATGGGGGTTTTGACTTTTGAGCACCAAACAACTTCTAGGTAAGTAGCCATCCTTATTTTTATATGGCTTCCCCCCTAAAAGCTGTAGTTCTAGATTAACATATTAAGTTAGTACTTTATTTTCTTATCTTATTTCGTTTAATAACATTGAGCAAGAACCATAGTGGAGACTCGCATCTCTGAGTTTTTACCTAGTGCTTGTCTATATGTCTCATAGTTCTATAGTCTATAGTAGACAAGCTTATAAGCAATACGGACTTGTTGTGCCCCCTCCATGTTCTTGCTTTCATGACCAAGGCTAGGAGGACCATCACCCAAGTGTCAACATTACTGGGTGACCTATCTGATGAGCTTGTTGACCTGATAACTACATGGAGAGATTGATGCGACATTGGTATGGCAGCCCACTGTAGGTTCGTGACACATGCTAAGAAGGAGCTCCAAACAGCACGTTGTTCAGAGTCTCATATTGTGTGGAGATGATGAACATAATTGAGCGAGAGCTGATGTTGGCAGAGCAAGAGCTTACAGAGGCACGCCTTTGTGTTGAATCATTAGAGGCCAAGAGGACAGATTCTAGAGAAGACCTTGCTAGGACTGCTGCCTCTACATCAGATCTTCACATTGCCTTGCATAATTGTAGAGTCGTAGTTATGGCGGTGATGACATTGGGAGTCAGGATATCTTGGCCAAGCCATGTTATCATCTTGTTATTTCTGAGTTCCATAATGCTGGTAACCTCTATTTCTTTTTTGGTAGGAATTGTGTAGGCTTTGATTCGATTTTCATCTGTGAATTGATACAATACTTTACATGGTTCTACCCGTTCAATTTTTATGAAGAGTACATGCGAACCCTTGTAGCAATTTTTGATATTAATATAGTTCCCAGAGGGGGCCCCCTGACTTCAAGCTCTTGAACAATAGGCTCTCAAAAATGATTGGTGGACAAGGAACTTGAACGTGGTGATGAAACTAGTTCCTTGCATTGATGACTTTGGTG
This sequence comes from Vanilla planifolia, assembly GCA_023846275.1. NCBI lineage: Eukaryota > Viridiplantae > Streptophyta > Magnoliopsida > Asparagales > Orchidaceae > Vanilla > Vanilla planifolia. Next base: position 536,092 of record JAIUJO010000149.1, on the reverse strand, counting down.
TGTTTCCTGCCCCCAGTCAGAAAATGTTGATGAGAGTTTACTCTGCCAAACTTGAATAGGTCATGGGATTCACTCTTGGCTCTGAGGCCAGGATTTTCCCTGAAAGTAATGAAATGGACTTCCTTCCCATATAATGAAATATGAGTGGCGGGATGGGACTGTCCCCGAACTGAGTAATGCCTCTTCCAATATTGAGCATGAATTGGTGTGAGAACATAGTCGCATTCAGGGGACACTTCTTTTTCTTGAGTAGAAGACACCTTCTAAATCAAAAAAGGTCCTTCCCACTAATGTTTGAAGGTGTTGCTTCTGGGTCACATTCATAAGCTTGATTACGAGTAGCACTAGGTCTCTCGACTTGAAAGATCATCTCTGAATCCTTTGATCGAAGGCTCTTGATACACTTGCCTAGTAGATTTCAAGCCTTTGTTAAGAACTCAGTCATTTCTTCTCCAGAGCATCTAGCTCTTGGAGTATAAGTTGCATTCTGTGGTCCTCTATAAAGCCTTCCAGAATTGCCACTCTAAGGGTAGGGATTTGAACTTCTAGTGGGAGGATTACTTTTAAACCAATGTCAAGGCATAAGGCATATGGTACACCCATGGTCCTTCAAGAAGTTTCTCAAGAAGATATTTTCTAAGAATAAGGTGATTGGAATGAGAAGCTTACACAGTGTCTTATTGACTAACAGCCTCTTCATGACAATTATCCATAGCTTTGAAAGGTGTGGAGAAACAATGTTGCATCTGAAACATTCTACAAAGCCTATGCATTTGTTAATTTTTCAATGGTTTTTCCTTCCATTATCGGAGATCAACTGAGCGGGACTTTGAATAGATAGATTAAATGATTTTTTATCCCATCATTTCCCTTTACTCATTTCAATGGTGTGGCCTCTACCCACTTGAAAAAATCTGTGGTAGCTAGAATATACATATGCCTCTTAGATGCTGGAGGCTGAATGTGGCCAATCACATATATGCCCCAAACCTTAAACAAGACATTACCATTAGATGTCAAGGTTCTGATGGTTGTCGAATGAAGACTGCATGTATCTTACAAACGTGGCATCTCTTGGAGTAATTAATGGAGTCTTTTGACATGGTGGACCAGTATTACCCTAGCCACCTCAAGGATGGTACAACTTTGTCTATAACTGGTATGCACCACAAACACCAGTATGAGCTTCCTCCAAAGCTTCTTTAGATTCTTGCTTTGACGAGCATCTTAAGAGGAATCCATCGAAGGCACTCCTATAAAGGACTCTGTTCTCACAATAGTCTTGTACAGCTAGATGTCTAATATGGTTTCGAAGGGCACCTTCTTATATAGAATCCCCTACCCTTGTTTAGATATTCATGCAATTGTTGTTGCCAATCCTTTTCTACAGTCACTTCTAAGGCTTCAGTGCCACTTGAGTTTAGCTGAAAACGATGATCTTCATCTCTTTGTCCTTATTGTTGTGTTTTGTGTAAATCGGATTACCTTTTGGTAAAAATGGCAGAAGCCTTTATCCTTCAATGCAAATGTACATGGTCTCAAATGGGCTGAGGGCTATAGCTGCTGCTAGGCTGGCCAGTGCATCAACTTTATTGTTATAGCTTCAAGAGTTGTGTTCTATCCGTCAAACTCTGAATCTTAATATGAATTCTTTGACCCTGTTGAATAGGGGACTAGCTCCTATTTCTTCACCTTGAGCTAAACCAACAATGCATTCCATTGAACGAAGCCCACTTCCCTCCTATAAAGCCACTTTTGAGGGAGAACTCTTCCTCCTTGGCTCCCTGAATCCGAGAGACGAGATAGAAGATGCATAAAATGCAAAGAAGACTATGGATGCGAAGTGATCCTCTATCCTATGTTTAGGAGTAAAGAAGAGACCACCTTCAATGAACAAAGCACTTATTTCTTGATCGACCAAGATGTGTGAAAGGGAACCCTCTTCCAAAATGTCTCTAAAGGTGGATAATGGAACTACAATTCTGTTACTTTGACATTAGATTTTTTCAACTACTGTGATGAAAGAAAGCAAGGAAACTCAGCTTTTTGTTGGTCTGAATAATCGGGTCACTAAGGTCCACTCGTTAAATAAAGCCTAACATTTTCAGATTCACTAAACCTACCTTTTGACATCGTTAGAAGGTCTAGCATCATAGATTAGAAGGGTAGATATTCTATAAGCATGTCTAATCAACAAATTTCACAACCACTTAAAACTACGATACAAAAAGCTAAGTTACTTCTAGTCCACCACTAAGAACTTCTGGCCATCAGATTAGTTGTGATCAACTTCACCCTAACAACTCGACTTGCATAATACCATGACGCTTAATGTGAATGCCCTTCGAAATTGTTTTGAGGTGCAATTACATGAAGACCCACATGTGACACGACCTCGGGCTAGGAAAGACAGACGACAGAAAGCAATCCCTTCCAACAATTCAACCTGCGGTGTTGAACACAACAGTGACATTGACCAGATTCTTCTATCAATCTTCTGGGCCTTACTGAAATCCTTATTCTGTAAACCTATCACTGGTTGATCTAATTGAAGCCTGTAAGAGCCCAACCTGATTCAAAAGTTCTCCAACAAAGGTTCCCAGAATCCTATCTAGTTAACCAGTGGGGACCCCTAAGTGTAATCCTTAAACCTTGCTCTCCTAAATTGTCAAGTGAAGTTCCCCTTCTCTTCTCAAAGAAGAGAAGGATGGCAAGTGGTAGGATATCATGTATTACATGAATTACCAACCTGTTGATTCAGAAAGTTCCCACTACAAAGAATGGAGCCATATGACACGAGAGTGCCACATAGGATTGATATGAATTCAAAGAATACGTATACGTCGTGGCGATGAAGTATATCAGCGGATGTATTATATTCTATGTATTCCTTGGGTATATTTTCTTAGGGGGGATATAGCCCATGAAGATGCCTTCAGAATCAACTTGTTCATCAGTATGCTAAAACATCAGTATGCTAAAAAAAAGCACATTCAACTGCGATGTCATGCTTCCAGAAGGCTCCATCAACCATGGACTGAAATGGAGCGAAAAATAATTTTGCACTCATTCGATGAAGATTACTCTATCTCCACAGCACAATGTGTTGAACAAAACTAACCAAGCAACTCGGCACGGGGTTCCCCCTCTGGGGTATTGATTTTTGGGAACTTCTTTACGATACTATAATATAATATAAATATATAAATTGAAGATTCTATTCTAAGAAATAATCAAATAGAATGAGGTGCGTGAGTACCTTTGTGACCTCTTCTCTTTTTGGTTTGTTTTTTTTTATTTTTTCAATGCATTGAAGTTAGTGCCCTTATGTTAAACACATAATAGGTAAGGAAAGTGTATGCTAATGATCCCTAAAGGGGGCCCCCATTGGCAAACTCAAGTTTCACATGCTTTCCTTAGCAAGTAGAGTGAGCACAGAGAATGAGAGATGGATGCTCTATCACTTGGGTTAGGATGGCTCTGCACCTCAATCAATTATTGCCTGGTCTGAGACCGGGGGCACTTATGCTTTCCTTAGTAAAAATAGCACAAGGAAGAAGACGAGGAAAATACTGGTTTGCTTTACTAGGGAAAAGAAAAACTATGAATTTTTCATTTCCATTAATCACACAAAATTGCACACATAAATAGCCTAAACACTGCCTAACAAACAGGTCCACTATACCACTAAATATGCCAACCGGCTAACCCACAAACCCACTAAATACGCCAACCTACTAACCCATTAACCAACTGAAATAATGCAAATCTATTTTGAATCAAACTCTAACACTCCCCCTTGATTCAAACTTTACTACACCTAACTTTAATCAAAACATTTGTTGTATGATCTTCAGTCCCAACAAGCTAATCCTAACTGAAATCCTAGAATCTTAGCACAAGTTGAATCCTAAGAGTAAATAAGGCCGATCCTTTTGGTGAAGTCACCTTCTTCATCATGTTCATTGGGGTCGACATCCATGCATCCTGTTATGTCACACTTCCTCTTGCAATCCACACACGCCTCGGCCTCGCATCCACTATCTGTCGAATTAGAATACTGAGGTTCTTCATCTTTTGCAGCAGCTTCTATTTCATCTCCAATGGCATGGTGCCTAGGAGTTATTCTATCTCCATCTGCATGATTCATAGCTTCCTCTTTTAGCACATGTTTCGACCTTTGGTTGATCAACTCCAATCCGATCATAGTTTCTAAAATTTCCTTTGTGTGCATCCCTCCTTGAATGCAATTTCACTTCATTCTCTTCTTTCCTGTTGTTGCTGGCAATAAAGATTGCTCTATTTTGAGGCCCAACACCCTTTTTTAACTTCAGAACACTAAGTGTCTTTGGACCTTCAAACGAAACAAAAACATCAGGACCTGGAAGCTCTGCTTCCTTCAAGGACTTCACGCTCTCAGGCTGCAGAGAGGAGATAGAATCAATATTCTTGTTTGCATCAGCTTTTGCTCCTCTCAGCTCTACAAGACTTCTCAGACCGACAAAATCTAGAGAATTCATAGCATCTCCAGCCTTCTCTTTTCTACCCATCTTTCTTGCATTGTAATGGGAGTTCTCTACAGCTCTTCCACCCAATCTCCCTCCAAGACTTCCTTGAGCCTTGCCAGAATTGCCATTCACGCTGCCCGCCTTTGTGTCTTTGAAATCTCTCCCTTCTTGCAAACTGTTTCGCGCTGCCCACCTTCGTGTCTTCGAAATCTTTCCCTTCTTGCAAACTGTTTCGTTCTTTCTCCTGTGGCAATCACTCTCTCCATGCCTCGAAAAGTCCTTCACTCTTTGCCATCCGCTCTCAGTTTCATTCACGTCGGCTCTTTCTCTACAGGATTTGACGCCCTCTTGCTCTCGGACCTCGTCGTTCTCCTCAGGTTTCTCCTCACAGCCTTCTCGAACTACTTCGTCATCCTTGGGTTTTATGTTCACGTTGACACTGCCCTGGTTGACGTTGACGCTGGTTCCCTTATCGGTGTTGACTGTAACTCCTCTTTGCCCATGTTAATGTTTACATAGATGCTGCCATTGCTTGTCTCTCTTTGCACGAGAGACTTATAGATCCATTTCGTTTCTCTGCTTCTTCCTTCTACTGTGGCTACCGTGGCATGGCTCCTCTGCTTCTTCCTTCTACCGTGGCCTGGCTCATCTGCTTGTTCCTTCTGCCACGGCCTGGCTCCTCCGCTTTTTCCTTCTAAAGCAGGTGTCGAAACAGAAATTAAAAAAAACGAAACCGTGCTCTGATACCAATTGTTAGGATTAGCAAAAAACCTAAGGTGGAAGGCGATGAAAAACCTTTGTTGCGTTACTAGGAGAAATAAAAAATAAACTGCAAATTTCGTTTTTCATTTTCAATAATCACACCAAATATGTTGCTGGACTAAAAGCTAGCATTAATACATTGACAACTGAGGTTCAATGCTTGAACAAGTTGTGTTTGGAGTGGAAAGAAGTAGAAGATTCTTTACTAAAGAAATGGAAGAAAATTCAAGAGTTTGACTCTCGCAGATCAGAACTTGAGTCTATTTACACTGCATTTCTACATGCTAACATTGTTAAGTCTCTTCCACATCATATCCTCATTCAAATGATATATTACTGTTGTGTGAACTTGACGTGTTATTGAGTTACATCATTGAGTTCATTCTTTTATTTTTAATAATAAACATAAAAGAATTTTATAAAAATATAAATGTGTGATTTTAACCTAGGAAAAAATGATTGAAAATATGATTCATGTTTCTTAAATCAATGAATAGTTTAAGATTTAAACTAATAAAAACTTTGAGAGATTAAAAAATTGATTCTTATTTATTTGCTAAATTGAGAAGATGATTGAATAATTTGGATGCCTAATTATAATTTGAAATTAATATTAAAAAATTTCCTTAAAATAAATAAGCTAACGGTCTATTTTATAGTAAAAAAAATCTTAACAAAACTCATGCACATGTCTTCAATTCTTGAAGCTTGAAGAACACTAAAAAAAGAATCACTTTTTCTTTACACGTAAACTTGTTTCAATGTGAATATGCATGTTAGAACAAAATGTTAAACATTTATTGTTTGATTCATCAAACACAAAAGTATGCCAACAATCATAATAATTAATATTTTTTACAAATTTTGAATCAATCAGAATACAATATACCATAAGTAATTTTTTTTTATAATTACTAAAAAAATAAACTTAATCAATTTGAAAAGAATTGTGTGAGCTAGACTATTCAATGAAGTGTAATTGGAGCAAAGTGGTTTTCTTTAAAAAATAAACTACTCCAACAATTTCTTAGAAATTTCTTAAAATTTAAGGGTTATTAATAATTTACAAAATTTAGATTAACATTAAGTGATAGTAAAAAATAAAAAAGAATAGAAATTGAAATAATTCCAAAGAAATAATCATAAATTAAAGGAGAGCATTAATCAAGTAATGACATACATGTAAGAGAAGTTCATCATTAACTATTTGTATATTCCTTATATAAATAATTTATGTTTTTGTTAATTTTATTAAATATTTTATTATCACAAAAATAGAAATGTTATTATGTTATTGACCTCTTGTCATAGTATTTTGTTTATTGATAATAAACACTAAGAACTTTTAATAAATTTTTGAAGTTAAGTTTTTAATTTTAGATAGATAATGTTTTTATTAATGGAAAAACTTGAAAAAGTGTAGCATAAGCAAAATCTTATGAAAACAATTTTAGTTTGAGTAACAAACTATCAAAAGATACACTTTGGATTAAATTTTAGGGACTTTAATTTTACTTTGATTAAAATGTTAAGCTTGATTGACATATTTATCACAAGTCACAAAAGTCAAATTTTATTAAAATTAATATTTTAAAAAATCTTTAGTATTGAAAAACTTAATTCTTTTTTTGTTACCTTGAATTCATTTTATTTTTCTATTATATCTTACTATTTCTTAAATAACTTTTGTAAATTGCATCATTTAATTATAACAATAAATTAAAAATAAATTCTAATTAAAATAATACTAATTATTAATAAAAGAACCAATGGTCTTTACAGCACCTAAAACATGCTGGTTATCGTTAAGAATTTTGTAATGCAGGTTCCAAAACACGTCGGTCAATTGTGATACTAAGTACAATTACAAATATTTTTTATGGTCTTAGGATTGGTCAACACTCTCTTATCCACATATACAATTTGTAAATCATCACTAACAGTAAGAGTAATGACCTTTCGAGCAAACCAGAGGGCAGTCAACTCAAAATAAGCTAACATTGAGAAACATGTAAGCTTTATGTACAAAACATCTTTATTCACTTCCACAATATATGACTAAAGTTAAGCCTTGTTTTTACACAACATGCTTGTAAATTATAGGACTAAGTAAAACTTTCTAATCATGCAATTTCATGATCAAATGATCTTGATCTTTTCCAACTTTTTTATAAAGCCTAAGAAATGTAGGAAACAGATTAAGATAAATTTAATAGTTCAGATGAAATTCTTTTTCTAAACACTCTCATCAAATCTCATTCGTTCAACATGCAGTTTTTTAAGCCTTTAGAATATTTTATTTAAACAATAATTCTTTAAATAAAAAAATAGGAAGTATAATAATGCTTTTTTTGTTTTTTAATAAATGCTTTTAGCGAATAGAAAAAGTTTAGAAATAAGAGAAATTTTGAACAAAATGGTTTGATGATTGTTTATGCATAAGAAAAATATTTTTAAGCCTTTAGCAGCCTATGATAATTATCACTACTTTAGCTACTTCCTTTAGTTGTGACATTCTAAATTATAGCATTATTCATAGGTCAGTTAAGTTGTTAATTTTCTCTATTTCTAATTGATTTATTTAAGATAATTGTGCCTCTTGAATCATTTCACTAACCATATGATTTTGGTTGTATTGATTTTCATTTTATGTCACCAAATGTTTTTTCCCCTATTGTCATTTGATTTTGCAGTAAAGCTATCATAAATTGTTTCGTTTATGAGGGTCTAGCCAATAAGGCTTTTGCTAAATAGTCTTTATAAATTTTTTTTTCATAGATTTTAATGGGATTAGATGTAGTTGTTTAAGTAGAATCACCTAAATATCATTGTTGTACATTTTAGTTCTTATTAATTTACCTATTTTATGTGTTTTCATATAAATTATACTTATTAAAAAAACTAATATTTTTAATATAAACTTAAAACTTTTATACAATTTATTTGAAAAAATTATTTGAGTATTTTTGTGCGAAACTTAAATTTTTATTCATAACAATTCGTTCGCTTCTTATAGACCTAAACTACATCATATGTCTTTGTGAGGTATTATTTAAAAAGGAAGGGGTGAATTGTTTAGAATAAAAAGTTGTCTTTCTTTTAGAATATTTAAAAGAATTCTTATATATATTTTTTAATAAAAATAAGTATGTCTTTAAAAATGAGTTTTAGTAAATATTAAATTTATTTTTTAAAAAAATTACTCTATTTTAAATTATGTTGATTTTCTTTTCATAATAAATTTTTAAAAAAATATCAAAAAATTTGTTTAAATAAAACATGATAGGAAAATTATTTTCAGTGATTTAGCTTAAATTTTTATTCATAACAATAAATCCGCTTCTTATAGACCTAAACTACATCATATGTCTTTGTGAAGTATTATTTAAAAATGAAGGGGTGAATTGTTTAGAATAAAAAGTTGTCTTTCTTTTAAAATATTTAAAAGAATTCTTTAATATATTTTTTTAATAAAAATAAGTATGCCTTTAAAAATGTGTTTTAGTAAATATTAAATTTATTTTTTAAAAAACTTTCTTTATTTTAAAATATGTTGATTTTCTTTTCATAATAAATTTTTAAAAAATATCAAAAAATTTTTATAAATAAAACATAATAGGCAAATTATTTTCAGTGATTTAGCTTAAAATGAAGCCTTTATCTACCCTTACCAAAATATAACAAAAACAAAAATAACTAATATAACTCTTTTGTCAAATGATTGGTAGGTTAAAGCTTTACAATAACAAAATAATAGAAATTGACTACTAAGACCTCACAACCTAACAAACTTGAAATAAAAAATAATTTAGCATCGCAAAAAAAATTAATACAGAAAAGATTTATACTTAAAAATATTGAATGAGGTGCAAGTATTTTAAATAAATTAGCTAAAAAAATTAAATACTTCACTCATATGAGAAGAAAGTGAAGATTACTAGTTTGTTATGTGAGGGACGAAGCATATGGATGTGATTATGAGCACTGGGTGCTAATGTCTTAAACGTCGTCACTTGGAAATTTTTCTTTAAATTTTGTAAAAAATTCATCAATCAATTTTATTCAAGAATTGACTTATTTATAAACATTTTTTAATTACAAAAAGTACTTACCAAACATATTAATTAATCATTGTGGATAAATTATGAAAATCCAAATGTCTTCAAATAATGTCTAAAGGAGCCATCACACAAGAACCACTCGATCTAGAGGTCCTAGATTATTTGATCATGAAAAAAACATGATCAAATGGCTTGGATTAAAAAAACACTATTTGAACTTGATTAGTTGATCTAAATTGTGATATAATGACAAGATTTTTTCTCATGCATGGATAAAATGAGTGGTGTTCGATTATGAAATTGCATTATCGAACAATGAATCTAATTCGGTGTTTTTAAAAGCCAAATAAGATTATGATCATTTGATTACATAATTGATTGATTAGATGATAGAATTGCCCTAATAATTTGGAGTATAGTCATGCAAAACAGTTACACATTTAAGTCCCAGATTGGATTATTATTATTTTATAAGAATTTTCTTATGCCACATAATAAGTGCATTTTTTGGGCTTAGTAAACACCTGGTTCACTCTGAAGTGATTTCCCTTATTGCTAATAAACTCATACTATATTAAATTTTGATTTTTGAGTTATGTATTGAACCAAATTTTTTTGATGAGTTTTGGTGTTGTTTTATCAATCTGATAAACCCACTACACATATTTAGAAGCTATGCTCTAATCGAACACTTTTGATTATTATTAATAATAGGTTTTCTTTTTAATTATTTTAATTATATTTTTATTTTGAACTAATCAATTATTATAATTATAATACACTTTTTTAATTATGTTATTGAAATAAAAATTCTAATTATATTATTAAGAATAAAATAATTCTTTAGATGGTTGACTTTTGATAAAGATTTTAAAATCCTAATATTGTTTCTTAGCAAAATTTTGTTATTGGCCCTTAAAAGAGTGATTTTAATTAAGCTTTACATTCTAATAAAAATAAAATTATAATATCTAAAATTAAATTCAAAATATTTCTTAGTTATTTGTTAATCCAACCAAAATGATCATCACAAAATTTCACCTTTGCTCTTGTTTCTTTTCAATGTTTACCTTGAATAGAGGTATCAGTTATCTAAAATTTAAAATTTATTTAAGAAAATTCGTTTGTAATACTTAGATTTTATGATCATCAAACAAAACATTAGGACAATGGGTCAACACAACAACCTCTCTTTCCTAATGAAAACATAACTTTTAATAAAATTCATTGAAGCATAAATTATTTTTAAAAATAAAATACACAACTATTAAAGATAAGCTCCTTTACATGTACACCAGACTAGATTAATGTTCCTCTATAATTTATGCTCATTTTAATCTTTCACTTTATATTCTCCCCCACTTTGTCATCACTTTAAAAGAGTTAATCTATATTTAGTAAATTGTTCACAAATTTATAATTTTTTTAAATTATCAACCAACTAATCAATTTATTTAAGTCTAATATGTTCAAATTATACCTATATCTATTGATCAAAGACTTGTATAATTTCTTTCAAATATATTTAATTCCTTCTTTCAAACTATTACCAAAATTTGTTATTTATGCTATCTTGTGTAATGCATGACTAAATATTTGTTAAAATGGAGTATGGTTATGAAAGATTAAGGTGTAACACCAATCATAATTCATGTACAACTTTTTTTTGGAAGATCATTACAAAAACTTAAAGTTTTAGGATTTTTTTTTACTTTTTTATTTATTTATTTTTATTTTTATTTTCTAAACATAATTTTTCTAATCTTATTTGTAATATATATATATATATATATATATATATATATATATATCTGTGTGTGTGTGTGTGTGTGTTTGTGTGTGTGTGTGCATGTGTGTGTGTGTGTATTATTTTAGTTAGAATTAATTGATCAATGTTGCAATACATAATATTTTATTTTAAGTATTAGATTTGGGAACACAAACTATTTTAGCTCCAACACATTTAGATGTAATTAAGATACTATTCTTATTCATATAAAGCATGCTTCCAAAAGAGCTAAACCTCATAACAAAAAATAGACAAACACTACGACAATCATACACCATAATAAACATGGTAATAGAATAAAATAATTCGATGACACAAAATGTAAATTAATAAAAAAAATCTTATGCTTGATAAAAGCTTATTGAGAATAAGTGTTTTAATTAAACCAATTATAATTAAGCAAAATTGAGAACTTAGCTTATTTGAGAATTAAGTAGAGAGTATTAATTTTTGATTGAAGCATGTTCCATAAGAAAATGTCAACGAGAAATGAAAACTAAATGTTTTAATATCAAGACTTAAAATGTTATCTTCAGATTTTGTAAAACTTTTACAAGTTTATCTTGTTCAAGAATTCACTTATCTATAAACAATTTTAATGACTAAAAGCACTTGCAAAGTTAACTAACTACTCATTATTATTTAAATTGAAATATCCAACATAGTTTTTAATTAATAAATTATAAAAATTCAAACAACTAAAAAGACTCACTACATAGAAGCACTCGATCAGAAGGCTCTTAGACCATTTGATTGTGAAACTTCTCAATTGGATAGATAAGATTAAAATAACTATTTAGCAATTACGATTTCATTTGAACCGATATATTTAAATCATGATTTGACTATTAGAATTAGCTCTTCCTTGCAGATAAGACATGGACTGAGATCTGAATTTTATGTGATTGTATATGAGGATCTAAATAAGTTTTTTTTAGAAGTGGATGATATTAGAATCATTCGATCACATAATTATGATTGGATAGCAAAAGCACTCCCAAACGTTTTAGTACAACCATAAATGGATACAGGTTTTTTTAGTCTTACATTGAATAAATGATTGATTATTATGGCTTTGTTATATCTTTCTTACATTGAACATTTTGCATTTTTTTTGTTTGTCTACCCCTTACTATGCACTAGATGTAAGTTGTGTTTGGATTCTTGAGTTATGAATGAGTCAAAATTGTTTCATAGGTTTGAGAGTTAATTTATTAACATGATAAATGTTATTAGTCATATTCAAGAACTGTGTTCTAACTAAGATTTTTTTCTCTTTTTAGTAATATGTATTTTTGTTGTTTTAATTATATCTTTATTTTTAACAAATTTATTTTTATAACTAAAATACACTTTCTGCAACAAGTTTTGGAAAGAGAATTTTCAAAGGTACAATAAGAATAAATGATTCTTGGTTGATAAAGATAAGATCAAGATTTTAGAATCCTAATACTTTTTTGTGATTAATTTAAATAAGGCAAAATTTTTTTTACCTTGTATGAGTTATTTAAATAAATATTAATATTTATTCAAAACAAAATTGGAATAGCTAAAACTAAATTTAAAATAAATCCCATTATTAAATTCAAACCATAAGTCCTCTTCTTTTTTAAATTTTCCTATGAACGCAAGCATTCGTTTTCTAAAATTTAAAAATTCTCTTTAAGAAATTCATTAATAATTCTTAGGATTTGTTATTATAAAATAAAGTACCATGACTAGGGTTCAATAACATAATACATTGAACCATCAAATACTTTATGAATTATCGTAAAACTATCAACTATCATTCGATAGTGATAGTTTCCTTTCTATAACACTTTTGGTTCCTTCATAAAAAAGCATCATATAATCATAAAACTTGTTCTTTCCCCTTCCTTAACGGTGCTTTCATAATTATCTAATTTGTCTCCCTCTTCCTAGCCTTTATAATAAATTTTCATTTCAGTCCTAACTATAATATCTTTGTTATTAATTGCTTTCCTTTCATAATTCTCCTCATTTAGTACATAATTTTTATTATATTAGATATCCATTGTGACCAAAACCTTACAAAGATTACAATTTCCTACACATTCTATTGAAAATGACTTCTAAAAGTTTTTCAACAAATTCCATAAAAATACTACTCCAATTGTTGTTTATTTAAGTAAATAATTCATAGATTTCTTAAATCATTTGGCACTTTTATTATATTGTCCTTAAAAATTTCCTTAGAAATAAATTAATATTTTTTTAAAAGGTTTTGGTATTTTTAATGGCATATCCATTTCAGTTTCATGAAAAATTATTATTTAGTGTTCATTTAAATTTGTTCTACCATATTTGACTTCTCATTTATATTGTTAGTTCTTTCAAATAGTAGTCTTTGTGATATTATAAAAAAATATACATAAGAAAATTTCATTTAATCACATTCAAAATAAATTTTAAATACACTTACATTTATTCAACAAATATTAAAAAAATTTTGAAGTCTATTGAATGTTTTGTAAACTTCCCTTCATATAAGAATTTAATCATCCAAGCTCAAACAATATTGGGATGCCACCAAACAAACTCTTCCTCTACTTCCCAAGTACCTACTAGTTACTATAACTTATCCATTATAGATTCAACATGGCATGCTCCCCTTCTTTGTTTTTTTGAATTCCCATGTTATGAACCCCATTGGCCTTTCCTTATAAAATAATCATGGATGCACCATCATGCTACTTTGATCATGTTTAAATATATAAGTAGTATTAGCAACAAATTTTACTATAACTGAAAGAAAAAAATAGTATGCTCCCTGACTAATGATAATGTCAAAAATATTTTGTAAATAATGTAACAATTTATTTCAATAATTTATAAAGGAAAAAAAATTCTTTTTCTTTAGTTATCCTCATTTTCCAAACATTATAATGCATTTTATTGGGCTTGCCTATAACAATACATGATCCTCTTCCTAACAGTCTACTTTCCTTATTTTCTTATCAAAAGTTCCATGGAGTGAACCATTTCTTTATTAATTCATGCTTCGTTTGAGTGGATCTTCTTAATAGTTTCTAAAACCATATCTATATCAAGAAGGGTATTATTAAATTGTTAATATCAGCATAATGATAATATCACAATATATTATATAAAACATTATAAGGTGTCATATCTATGCTAGATAACAATTATTATTGTAAGTAAATTACTTAAAAGTGAAATACTTATCCTAATTACATAAGAAACTTAATTTTCATGGACTAAATATTTTTTTAATTGTTTTAAATATTCCCTTTCATTGACTTCTATTTTAGCCTAAAATGTTGTGTTAAACATTAGTTTTTATAACATGCTTCGCACGACCTTTTAAAAAGTATGATATAAGTTTGGAATCCTTATGTAAAATAACAGTTCCTGCCCTACTGCATGAGCCCTACTATTTTGTCAACATATATCTATCCTATTTGTTTTTACAAAACAAATGTTCTAGTAATTGGTAAAATATTAATTTTTGTTAAAGAAAACCTCATTTTCAATTAATTCTAATTTAATGTCTCTACCCAAAAATATTTTGCTTTTAATCTTCCTCACATCGACAAGCTAGCCTAAGATAATAACTTCTTACTATCAATATGCCATAATGACAAATGTAGTAAACTTAATACTATTTGATATGGATATAGCAAATATCATTAAATTATACTAAGCTTCCTCTATTTTATATATCTAATAATTTTTCTCTCCTTATTAAAATATTAGTAGCTACTTTTACTTTTTCTTTTGTGATATACGAACTCAAAATCAGAATGCCATAATAATTAAGCCACTCTGATAATCACAATGTCTAAATAGATTTATTATGAAACTAATTAATATGTACTTTTCAATAACAAGAAACCAAAATATGAAAACTTAAGCATATTTTGATAGAAGAGTTACATCAATAAGTAGATAGGAATTGGAGATTAGAAACAAAGACCATGGAGCCCTTCATCCAATATCCAATGCTAATCAGAGGCCAACTCGTCAGGCATACAATTTCAACTTGCTTTATTCCTCCCATTCCAGGACTTTTTTGTGAATGTGTTTCACCATTATGGGACTGGGATCATTCCAGCATGGCTTGATCAAGCTAGAGTCTAGAAATGAAAGATGACCCTTAGTCAGTCAAAATGAAAAGAACACAACAGATGGCTGCTCTCCTTGATCACTTTAAGCTGCTCACGGGCATTGCTCGTGTTGCTGACCTAGATATAGATACATCAATGAAAGAAATCTCCCTTTTTATCTTTGAGAAGTTCCCCAAAAGGCCCATGGGAGAAGTGGAATTAGCTAAGGTTCTATCCTATGAAAATGATACGTGAAAAATCTCTCAGAAATTTTTTTTCCTTTTTGGCAATAAAGAAACAATCAACTTATTTCTATCTATTGGAAAAACCAAAAGTATCAATAGAAATGATTTTTCTTTTATGTTTGGCGATCGGATACCGTTTGATTTGATATATTCGAGAATATGGCCTTCTTTTGGGGATTCAAAGGCAGAAAAGCCTATCCCTTATGCCGAATATTCTTTTTCTTTCTTCACTTTTTCTTTTTTCCCAACACTTTTGGCCTCTTCATGCTTTTTCCTTCACGTCAATTTTGGACCTCAAGTATCTGAGCTGGAAGTGAAAAGTAACTGTCTGCTTCAAACAGACAGTTGGCTGCACGGAGGTCGCGTCCACTCTTATCCACCAAGTCTTGTTTAGGTACTGCCATGGTAGGTAGTTCCTCTATTCGGCCTATCATATTTTATGTAAAGGGGATTAACGATGGCTCAGCACATACTTATATGGGAGCTCGTCAATTGGAAATATATAAGCAGTTAGAATCTGAAACCCATCCTCAGTTTGAATTGTAGCAAGCACGACGAGGAAGAATCAAAGTATCACTATATTTGGGTGAAAATGGAACTTTTGTTGGGGGATTCAGCAAATTGAGCTATCTTTATAGTGTGCCCTTTGACTTTTAAAGTGAAATTCGATGAAAAAAGACATTATGGAGTGAGAACCTTTCAAGATCAACAGTCAGAGCATAACTTCTCCTTACCAATCTGCAGGCATGATTGGAAGAGATGCCCCACCCCGCCCCTGACTGCTTGGTGGGCCTACTCTGCCTTATGCCATCCTGGACTTGAACCAGAGACCTCACCGAAAAAAATGAAGTAAATCATATTGTTGATGATCCAACCAATTCGAAGAGAATTAATAGATTTCGAGAGGGTGAGGGTCGGAGCAAGGATTTCTTCGAGTCTAATAAATGATTACGAGAGAGGTCTCACTCATAAGTTCTCTTGAACTTATGAAAAAAAGAAGGTGCAGAAGCATTTGATTCTGAATACGGGTTAGCAAGTCAGCCAGGCGAGCAGTTCTCTCTTGTTCCTTCCTCGTCAGGAGATGTTCCATTCTTGCCATGGGTATGGGAATGTCTTTGTCAAACCAAAATAGGAACAATACTTCCTCGCCATCAATGGGAAAACATCTATGAAAAGTCTGCCTTATGGGGATATTTAATGCACCCCATCTCCTTTGCACTTCTAGATATTGGTGTTGTTGTGCCATCCACGAACATTCTAGAAGAAGATGCTCGATTGTCATTTCTACAAATATATTGAGTATTCATATGTTTTGGAATAGAACAAAGTCTCAAAAAAAATATAAGAAAAAAAGAAGCAAAAGTGAAGAAAGAAGAAGATTTTGATATTTATTCAAGAAGAACCACCCATGTGATAATGTATAAAGATACTGAGGAAAAGTCGCATATTACACGGCTCAAAAACTTTGCCTGGGGTGGTTGGGGATACCAATTCTTCGTCGGCGGTACGGCGAGCGCAGGGGGCCTAGGTTTACTGCTTGGACTTCCTATGCATTTTCAAAAGGAACCCAGCTCAGCTCTGCCAAGTATGGTGGATGTGAGTCGACAGCCAAGCCATTGTGTGTGAGCACTACGGCTGATTAACTGGAGTTTTCTAGTTCCATGCTTGCTTCAATCAAATCAATCGTCTTTCTTTCCTTTCGTGAGAATGGAAACTTCATCACGAGTTTCTTATTCCACTTTCTGTTTTTATAAAATGGTTTTCTTTTGTGCTAGTTTTAATTTGAGCTCCGCTCGGGTCCGAGAATCCTCATCCGCATTGTTTTCATTTTGATTTCTGGGCCTTCTCTGAAGTTTCTTCAAACAAAAAAGATGAAGAACTAGTTCTTTATGTGGAAACCCATTTCTTTGACATGTTTATAGAAAAATGAAAAAAGAATGTGACTGCTCTCGCAGTTCTCCTTTTCGAGCGTGATTTCTATGTTATGTATGGCCATGCAAACAAAACCCAAGGTGGAAGTGCCAGCTGTGCAATAAGCATCACCTACATTTGATTTGTCTACATAGAGTGCGATACGACTAGATGTAAACAAGGAACGAGTGTTTTTAGTAGATCTGTGTCTAAAAACTCGGGATCACTTCGACTTTTACAGCTTTCATGAGTGCCTCTTTTCACCGCTTCATTTTCATGGTCACTGCTAACCAGGTTGCTCAATATTTCATGCTCTTGCTATAGTTAAAGCACCTTCTTCTTTGTAGAGCTTCATCCATGGTTTTCTTTTAAGAATATCCCTATACAAAAGTCTCTTCTGCAATAAAACTAAAAAGACCTCTCAAGTACTAAGATAACTTCAAAATGACAGACCACACATCTCTCATACGCTCATACTGAAGGATTGTTTAGCCTTCACCTCTTTACTACTACACAACTCTGAGAATTTGACCCTGAATAAGCCGTTGTTTTAGCATTAGTGTAGCTTAGGCATGTCACATGCAGAACACCCACTAGAGTTTGTGGTGCCTTGGAAACCAAAGAACTCCTCATCTCCACCAGCCGCATGTCTTGTATTGCTTCATAGCATTTCATTACTTTGTCCTGCATTGAACAAAGGAATCAGAATTCCAAAGCATATATCGTTTGAAATATACAGAATGTAGTAGCTTACCTTCTCCATGTAGCACAATGGTTCAAGACGTTGTCAATTAACAGTTTGTTAGCATTACCCAAGACAGCAAGTGCAACAGCAGTAGCCACCTCTGAAGGCTTGAATTGTATAAGACAATTTACTGCATTGATGTTAACCTAAAAGGATTACTAGAGCCCAATTTTGATTTCCAAATGATTCCATAACAACAAAATAAAACATACCAACCTCTACATGTATTTAAAATGAGCTCAACTCAATGGCTGATTTTAGATTGTTTTAGGGGACTGCCATTACTAAACTTATGGACAATGTAGTCCATAAAGGAGAAAGGTGTCACAAAATGCATTCTTCATTCAGGGTGTGCTCAGTACCAATGGCTCCATCCTTTGAATAGTCTTTGCCTTAAATACATAATTGGCATTGCTGATCTATATAATGCACCGAGTCAAATGTAGCAATTAGGAGAAAAAATAGCATTCAAGAAGAAGGTTTGCCTGTAGATCAAGAGATAAAGGGACTTCAATTTCCTCCTTCTTGGCAGCCAAAGATAGGTAGGTAACGGCTAGCAATTGGGTCATCCAAGCCTTCCCGTTCTACACAAGCAAATTTAAATCACTTTATTATTAACGATTGAAAGAAGATAAATACCAGTTGCATGGAGACATTTGTTCAAGTATTTGGCATATAGATCCCAACAAACTTATATGACATGGTTTTACTGAGAGCTCATATGCAGAGAGGAAGCGATCCAGATAATTTACAGATAATTAGGCACTCAGAGGCCCAAAGCTGTAATGGGCATGAACCTGCAAATGTGCATCCCAAAGCCATTCAATCAACCATGAAGAAGCCAAAAAAAAGTGTTGAGAAGGGCAAAAGAAATCAGATAAAGAGAAATGTAGTTACATCTTTTACAAGAAGCAGCTTAATGCTAACTTAAAGGTAAATCGTGTGAAAAATGTGCTAACAAATACTAACATAAAGGAACTGTAACCGTCAGAGAAGACAAAATAATCAAAAAAGGGGGATAACGAAAAGAAGAACCCACCTTCATAATCCAATCGATGGCATCCTTTCTTATGGATATGTCCAAAGATCGACTCATCAACCGCTGGGCATATTCCTTTTTTCAGAGTATACTCAAATTCCTGCTTCAGCAAGGCAAACAGGCATTCTTCGGAGTGCGATGAGCAAAGAAAGAAGGAATCCCAGAAAAAGAAGTCTTTTGCTCGCTATTTTTCCAAACCCACTCCATTGAGCTTTCTGATTGATGCCTAGCTCCTCGTCCTCATCAAAAACAAGGATGATGTTGTTATCCTCGGTGCATAAAAGGATGGAAGATGCGTAGTCGCAACTAACTCCTATTGTAGCTGGATCAAAGATACAATAGGCGTTACTTTCCTTACAGATGGAGATGTGCCCTCTTCTCCTTCTGCCGTGGGGACTTCCCCTGTCATAGATGAACCCAGAGATAGAGCTTCCCCATTGTTTGTAGGCTCTATGGAGAAATGACAGAGGGAAAGAGAAGAGGGAAGAATAGTGATGGATAGCATAAAGACTACTGCATATATGGAAGAAGAAGAGTTGCTGAAATAATTGACAGGATAAAGCCTACTGCATATATGGAAGAAGAAGAGTTGTTGAAGTGATGGATGCTGAAGCTTTAGGGTAACTAAGGAGGGTGGAAAAGAAGGTGTCTTTTGTTAGAGGGATATTTAGTTAAGCCTTACAGATAATGATGAGTTTATTATTTGATTATGAAAATATAATTACGCGAATCATGTAGATTTCAAATAAACTTTATAGTGTTACAATAAAATTGTTCAATATCTAAAACTGGGCTATTGTTTGGATAATTTGTGTCACATGAGATTTAATTTAATTTGTCTTTAAAAACAAAGAAATTATCACATATATAATTGTTAGTCTTTAAGTCTAACAATTTTAATTTATCATAAAAAATCTTTAAATTTAGTTTTATTTGACTATGTACAACTTTGACCATTAACCTTTGATCCAAACAAACCTAAAATTGAGTTGGGATTAAATATCGGTTGGTTTAAAACTATTATCTTACAATATCATATATTATTATTTAATAATATATATTATTTTTTCAATATACTAGAAATTATAAACTAACATGTAAAACACAGTAGATGTTACATAAATTTGAATATATATAAATGTCAAATATAAAGAAGTCAAAAGGTATAACAAAACGTAATTTGGGTGACTTTAAGTTCAAAAAAAAATATAAATATCTTATTTTTTAACTATACAAATATGTTGAATATTTGATAAAATTTTCTATTTTTCTGCTAGAATTATATAGTGCTTTGTTTTTTATCTTGATAAAATTTAATAAAAGAAAAAAAAAAATAAAAAAGACGACTGTTTAACGGATCATGAGACAGTGTTACCGTTAAACGATGTGTAAAACAAGAAAGAAGATTTTGTCACCATCGTTCGATTAAAGAAATTGAACAAATTAACAAAAAAATAATTGAAATTGAAATGTTAAACTAATCCCAAAAATAAACTTCAAAGCCAACTCTACTGTTAAAGTCTTTCTTGGGCAAATAAGGAGAAGCATTGTTATGATGCCAACTTTGGCCTTTCCCCATGCATGGTCTTAGTCAACCAATGCCTTTTTTTCTGATATTTAAACTTTTTATATGCTTGAAAACAATCTTCGATCATCATTTGCTTTATCTAATTTTGCTTATATATAAAATATTTATTTTGAATAACGATTTTTGGATAATTTTACATAAAATATTTGGTACGCTTTTTAAATTTTGCTTATTGATATTGTTTAAATGGAAAGGCATTGAATTATAAACATAAATGGGGAATATAACCCACAAGTTAGATGTTACTTTTTTATGCTTTCAATTGAGCAAAAAAATTATTGTTGAAGAAGATTGCAAGAAAAAAATATTTTATTTTTTTACAATGGTATTCTTTATTTAATAACATAAATTATGAAGAATTAAAAGCAAACTCGTCGAAGAAGCATAGAATCTCATTTTGACTTTGACATCTTTCTGCACATTCATATCATTTAAGGATGAGGAAGGAGAATTATTGCTTTCCTTGCACGCTGATACTTTGCATGAAAAAAATGGAGTGAGGCAGGCCCCATTTGGATTAGCAAGCCAATCCAGAATTGGATCCCTTTTCTCTTTTGTCTCTAAGACGAGGCAAAAGAGTGTCTTAGCAGAGCCAAACACCCTCCGCTTGCCACTTTCCTCCCTTTGCCATTTTGGGATTGCGTTGATTCGCTTCGCTCCAAGCGAGTTCCACTTATGCAGTGTGAATAAAGTTCTCACAATCATTGATCGCGTTTGCATACGATCTCAAGATATGCTTATTGGTCGTCATGAGTTGTACCTGATGTGCTCAGAAATCTGTCGAATGCCGTTCTTGCCAAGGCTTTATGTTTAATATATAACATAAGGAAATGTTGCTTTGAGATACATATTGGAATTCAAGAAGATCCCCAAAGGGGGCTTTGGACGAAAAAGGAAGTGCCCAAACATCCACAATATTCACCACTTCCAATTGAAAAAAAATTGTAGTGATTTATGCAGCTATAAATGGCTGTGTTGTTCAAGTAAACGATGAAGACTGTGCAAACAAGAAGATGAAGGTTTCGTCTCAATAGTGCTTGTGTCGGAAGATCTGGTAGTTCCTCCTCTTCCTTCAATATCAGTCACTATACTTTCCTTTAGATTCAAATGCACCTGAATGGGGGGAAAAATATAGGGATTTTCACTGACTTGGTGTTCAACCCATAGAGTTGGATGGGTTCATTCAGTTATGGCTGCGACTAAGATTCAAATCTTTCTTCCATCTTTAGAGTTCTAATGCCAAGCTTAATTAGTTCAAAGTGGCTGGTGCTCTAGTTGAGAGGCATAGTCGGCCCCTCTTGGGGTGCTCTTTCTTCTTCCAAAACCCTAGATGGATCACCCCTTCTTCAATGATCTGACTACCGTTTTTGAAGGAACTGGAGCTACTTTTCGTTTTCTCCATAACTTCATGCCTTTTAAGAGGCGATTTGATAGAAGAACTTAGGGCTTCACTTAAGAAAAAGAGGTCTCCATTGGGGAAGTTTTTTCTTTCTCGTTCATCCTCGTACATCCATACGCGGGAAGCAAAGGAACTACTTAACGGTGGGAGTCGAGTTTGAGCTGCCCCCGACCTTTGACCATAGAAGAAATCCTAGGCGAGAGCTACTAGGCCCCAGGGGCTGCCAACTTCAGTTGGTTACTCTGTTAGGATTTGGAAGCAAAACCCTGAGATGGAAGACAACGAAAGGCCTGGTTGTGTTACCAGGAAAATAAAAAATAAACTACAACTTTCATTAATTAATCACAAGAAAATTACCCACTAACCAACTATCCCAGTTGAAATATTGCATATCTATTTTGAATGGTTTGACTGTTTTGAATGAAACTCTAACACTCCCCCTCGATTCAAACTTCTTTACGCCCAACTTGTCTCGAAACTTTGTCTTATACACCCTTTTTACTCCAATTATGTTTTGCCCTTGACGAGGTTCAACTAACTACCATGTTTTATTCTGCTCTATTGCTAACAGCTCCTTCTTCTTTGCTTGCTGCCATTCTTTCTTCTCTGTAGCCTCTTCAAATGTTGTTGGGTCTGCAATATACAACACTTGAGTGGTTTTATATAATTCTTGTATTGTTCTTACCTTCCATGTAGGATTATTAGGATGAGAGGATCGAATTCTTGGTGTTGATTCTGAGCTGTTGTTGGAGCTTAATATATGTTGCTCATCTTCATAAGTTTCAAACTCATCCTGAATTGAAACTCCTACTGTTGCAGCTTGTGTTTTCTCTAACCAAATCCAGCTTGCATTCTTATTAAACAATACGTTTTTACTTACCACAAACTTTCTATTTTGTTGGGTTATACAACCCGTAGCCTTTGGATTGTATACAATACCCAATAAATATGCATTTTTCTTATTTTTGATCCAATTTACTTTAGTTGTGTGAACTGAGCAAGGTGTATCCAATGAAGCCAAAGACTTTAAGATGTCCCACACTTGGTCCCCTCTTAAACCATGCTTCAAAAGGAGTTTGGTTTAGCACAGCTTTGGTTGGTGATAGATTCAGAATGTATACTACAGTGGTAACAGTTTCAGCCCAAAATTGATTTTGTAGCCCCTCTGATTTGAGCATGCTTCTAACCAATTCTACCACTGTTCTATTCTTCCTTTCGATGACACCATTTTGCTTAGGAGTATATGGTGTAGTCAGCTGGTTTTGAATGCCTTCCTACTCACAATATTGCTTGAACTCTCTTGATTGGTACTCTCCCCCTCGATCTGACCTGAGCACCATCAATTTCTTGCCAGTTTGTCTTTCAGTCATGACTTTAAACTTTTTGAACATTTCAAAAGTCTCACTTTTGTTTTTCAAAAAGAACACCCATGACATTTAGTTGAAATTATCAATAAACAATAGAAAAGACTTGCTACCTCTAAAAGATGCAGTCTCCATTAGTCCACATAAATCTATGTGAACTAATTCAAGCACTGGAGTTGCTCCAATTGCATGATGTTTAGGAAATGACAGATTGGTTTGTTTGCCATAAATACAGCCTTCATAAAGACCAATTTCTTGAATGTTTGGTAAACCACCATATGTTTTTGACTAAGTAATTTAAATCCTTTAATACTCAAATGCCCATACCTGAGATGCCAAATCTCAGCAATTTGACAGCCTTCACCTTCTCATCTACACTTGAAATCTCCAAAGGAAATAATTTGTTTGTTGCCATCTCTGCTACAACCATGATTTGTTATGTAGCCTTGTTAGTAATTGTGCACTTCTTCTCTTCAAAAATGACATAATAACCACTGCAAATCAACTGTCAAATACTCAATAAATTTTGTGTTAATTGGGGAACAAAATAAACATCATGTGAGAACCTTGTATTGTGCTGACTATTTTGAACTGCAATTGTTTCTTTACCTTCAACTTAAATTATTTTATCATCTCCCGACTTAACCTTCAGTTTGGGTCTCATCTAGTTGACTGAACAGGTGCTTGAAGCCTGTCATATGATTAGAACAGCCACTGTCCAAAAAAAAAATTTTGCTGACGTCAAACTTTTTTTGGTTCTAGCCATGAACACTTTCTGCTGATTGTTCTTTTCTTCTACAAAACTGGCCTCCTCTTCATCTCTTTGCTTCTTGTAACAATCAGCTTACACGTGCCCGTACTTGGGACAATAATGGCATTCGACATTTTTTTATTCATCTCTCTGCTTTTTATAACATTCGGCCTGCCTGTGACCAAATCTGTGACAGTAGAAACACTCGACATTTCTTTTGATTGTACATTAGACTGCTTTTTATTTTTTAGCACGTCCTAGTTTATTTCCAGTTGAACAGGGTTTAATTTCGATCGAATCGAAATACCTTTTATTTTCAATTGACCGACCCCGTCTGCGTTGACTCATACTTCTCCCACTTCTGTGCACGCTGCTGCCTGCTCGGTTACCAGAAAACTCTCCTCTCGTGTAGAAAGCTTTCGAGTGTTCCTTCTCTTCTATTCAGTTGATCTGAGACTCGTGCATCTGCAATGATCCCCTGAGCTCATCGAATGTGTACATCGCAATGTCCTTCGACTCCTCTATTGCAGCTATCACATGATCAAACTTCGATGTCAAGCTTCACTGAATTTTCGCCACCACAGTAGGCTCTATAATCTTCTCTCCATATGCACGAATTTGATTCACGATACCTGACGTTTGTGATAGAAAATCTTGGATTGTTTCACCGTGCTTCATGAAGAGAGTTTCAAAATCTCTACACAATCCTTGCAGTTTGATTACAATCACTTGTGAACTCCCTTGAAACACTGTTTTCAATGTGATCCAAGCTTCATTCGTTGAATTTGCTGCTGTTATTTTAGAAAAAATCCTTCATGCACTACTTGATGATTGATATACAACGCCTTTGCATCCTTTTTCTGAATATCTTGCAGGGTGATATCTAAATCAAGGATACCATTTTCTACCAAATCCCACAGACCTTGTGACTTAAACAAGGTTTTCATTGTTATGCTCCAAAACTCATAATTTTCACCTTTAAAAATTGCAATTGATGGGAAAGACAAGCTGCTTGTTGCTGCATCTGCCATTGCTTCCTTGTAGAGTCAAACTTCTTCATCGGAACCTTGCTGTCAATTTTCTTCTCCCTTCTTCAGCATTACTGCCTCTGCTTTACTCAAAATTGCCTTGCCAGAATTGTTGTTCGCGCTGTTTTCCTTTGTCTCTTCTAAAAATCCTTCACTCGTTGCTGTCTGTTCTCGATTTCTTTCCAGTCAGTGGTTTCTCTGCAGGATTCAATGCCCTCTTACTCTCGGACTTCATCATTCTCCTCAGGTTTCTCCTCACAACCTTCTCAATCTACTTCGTCTTCCTTGGGTTTTATAGTCACGCTAACACTGCCATGGCCGACGTTGATGCAGGTTCCCTTGCCCACATTTATGTTTACGTAGACGCCGCCGTTGCTTGTATCGCATTGCACGAGAGACTTGAAGATCCACTTCGTTTCTCTGCTTCTTCCTTCTGCTGTGGCCTGGCTCTGTTAGAAAATGATTCAAACGTGTCAAACAGTCAAACGTGTCAGTCCCTGGTTAATCAATAAAAATTTAAGCAGTTTATTTTATTATTTCCACTTTTCGTCATCTTCCACCTTAGGGTTTGGAATCAAAACCCTAATAGGCACCTCTCCTTCTTCCTTCTATTATGGTCTGGCTCCTCTGTTTCTTCCTTCTGCTGTGGCCTGGCTCTGATACCAATTGTTAGGGTTTGGAAGCAAAACCATAATGTGGAAGACGACGAAAATCCTGGTTGAATTACAGGAAAAATTTGTTAAATTTTTTTTGCTAGAATTATACAGTGCTTTCTTTTTTATCTTGATAAAATCAGATAAAAGAAAAAAAAAGGCGACTGTTTAACAGATCGTTAGATAGTGTTACCTTTAAACGATGTGTAAAACGAAAAAGAAGATTTTGTCACCATCATTCAATTAATGAAATTGAACAAATTAACAAAAAAATAATTGAAATGTTAAACTAATCCCAAAAATAAACTTCATAGCCAACTCTGTTAATAAAGTTTTTCTTGGGAAAATAAGGAGAAGCCTTGTTATGATGCCAACTTTGGCCTTTCCCTATGCTTGGTCCTAATCAACCAATGAATTTTTGTTTTTTGATATTTAAATTTGTTATATGCTTGAAAACAATGTTCGATCATCATTTACTTTATCTAATTTTACTTATTAAAATATATATTTTGAATAAGGATTTTTGGATAATTTTACATAAAATATTTGGTACACTTTTTAAGTTTTGCTTATTAATATTGTTTAAATGGAAAGGTATTGAATTATAAACATAAATGGGGAATATAACCCATAAGTTAGATGCTACTTTTTTATGCTTTCAGTTGAGCCAAAAAAAAATTATTGTTGAAGAAGATTGTAGGAAAAAATATTTTATTTTTTTACAGTGGTATTCTTTTTTAAATAACATAAATTATGAAGATTAAAATCTTGGACAGTCCGAACCCATAACTAAACATATAAATTAATATAGTATATTAGCCCAATCTTGATCCAAAATTATAATAAAATAGGATTTTTATACAATTTTATTTACTCTAACTAAATTTAGATTATATCAATTTCTTGTTGTATTACAAAAAACTCCTCATTTGTATGACTTAAATTCAAACAAAAGGTTGTCAAACATATTAATAATATAGATACATTTATAAAATAAACGAAACATTGATTCAATAAAATATAATTATGATCTCATCTATAAGGATAACATGTGTAAGCTCAAGATAAGCAAATGAATATAGCTCTTTTTAGGGATACATAGCTCATAAGTTTTAATATATCATTAGGAAAAAAAGAAAGAACATTATCAATAATATTTTTGTGCATATAAGTAGGTGAAAAATAAGGCTCAAAATAACATTCATTATCCTGCATTTGATCATACGTAATATGAGAATATATAATAGCTATAGAAGTTTTGGGAAGAGCTTAGAAGATAAAAAATAATGATCTTAACATTAGTAGGGATAATAAGATTAGTTTGGGTGGGAATGAGCTTTGATTGTTGAAAGTAGTGACAATGATAATAGCCTTAGGGTATGAGGATGAAGTAAAGTGATTACAAGGCTAGGTTTGAGAAAAAAAATAGAAGGAGAACTAAGTTAAGTTTGAAGAGGTTTAGAAAAAAAATATACATGATATTTCTATAAAAAATAAGAAGTGCAAAATTATAGTTAAAAAGCTCATATTGATACCTTGCATAATATATTTATCTTTAATTATGAACTACATAAACATAATACATGTTTACAATTATAATAAACTCTAACAAATTAATGATCATAAGAATGTTGTATTAAACATCAATGAATGTAATATACACAAATGTATTATTGGAAAGTTAGATAACAGACACACAAAATTTGTTAGAAAATCATGTTAATCATATTATATCAATAATAATAAACCGTCATATGCAAAACTATGATTTTAAATAGTTTATATCACAAACATGTTAATGCAATGTATAGATAATGATGTATAAGTAGCTAAGCTCATACAATTTTTATGTCTCATAAAGCTTCGTTTCTTTATCTTGACTAGTATTTAAGAAAAAAGATTACTCATAGGTAAATTAAAACCTCATGGAATCATTATTGCTAGGGTTATATAAGTATCATGCAATAGATACAAAATAAGCACGTAGTATTTGAACAATCAAAATACTACGATACAAATTAATGTAATGTTAACAAAAGTTTCACATAAAATATTACACGAAGGAATGTCTCTAAACTTTTGAACATATAATGGTTATGCTATAGAAGGCAAAAAATATCAATGTAAGTGTACTCCAAAAAGTTCTAAATCTCTATAATAGATGTAAGTAGATTAAGATCATTAAAACCCAATAATCAACCCTCTAAATAAACAAGTAAAATGTCCTCCAAACCAATGTATGTAAAGCAAAATGTCCTCCAAACTCTTTCAAAACACTCTCAAATTAGTATTTTACCATTCCTACAACAACTATAGCAATCTCCAAATGATAAAATGTAAGAACAAAGGCAAACAAATAACAAAATGTAGTGGACAAAAAAGCACGACAATCAAGTCAACATTGATTGCAATTGGGAAAACGCAAAGCAAGAAAATCTATGATATAAATCTATTATGAAAATGTCATATAGCATTCTTACCTCATGGTCAATCACGGTCTTATCCATCATGATTGCTCTCACTTTGTAAAGTCTAAGAAAAGAATTGTTGCATGGCTTTGCATCCCATTATTGTGAGGAAGACAACGCATAATGAAAGAGAGAGTAAGGAAAATGAAATGAGCAAGACACAACCCATAACATAAATGCATATGGTGTTAGCGATTAAAGGGGGGATTTAGTCGGTTAATGGCAAAAGATTAGTTTAAAATTGCATTAAGGTTTGAGCACTCTTGATAATGAATTCTTGAAATAGTTTTTATTTGATAATGATTTTTACAAATAAAGATGAGCTTTAGAAAATTATTTTTTAAAAAAGTTTTTTTTTTCTTAAATGCATTTTAAGTGATAATAAAAATGAATTATAAAAAGTTATTTAGTAAACTTTTAATACTTTGAGGCTAAAAAGGATAAAGTAACTTCAAGAAATAATTGTCAAAAACAAAACTAATCTTTTAAGGGTTTTCATTTCAATAAAGAAGTAGCAACAGGGACTTGTTTGACAATATTTTGCTAAGAAATGAATGAAAATTAAATGTTATTATAGAATATACTAAAGTTTTTAGATTTTTACAATCATAGAGAAATAATATTGTGGATGATTGTTCATGAAAAGAAAAACAAGAAACCCAAATTATGGGCATATATTTGGGAAGGGATATTCAAATTGAAGACATATTTTGTAGGAGGAAGATGCGAATCATATGGATGACTATCTCTAAATATAGTTATTTTATAGAAATTGTTTGAATAAGATTTTTGAGTGTTAACTTGATCCATTCCCTTATCTTTTTTATTTTCTCTAACCCCTTAAACCATCTCTTTAATAAATCAAACCACTTAAGTTAGTAAAGTTTTGTCCTTAAGCCAAGATGTCTTCTCAGATAAGCTATCTTCCAGTGAGTTTTCTTCTTTGCCAATTATTTTTATTTCTTTTTCCTTGTTATATGATCTCAAGTTTACTCGATGGGTGAATGTTGGTCAACTTCAAGACAAATATTTAGTTGATTTAATATTGTTAATTTTACATATAATTGTCAAAGATATAACCTAACTATCAAATATTTTGATTTGATGTTGGTTTAGAAAATTCATGTTAAATTTAGTTCAAATCTTAATTTTACAAAATAATAAGAAAAAAAAGACTATCATGAAGCCATTAGAGGATACGAATTTTGTTTTATTATGACATTTAAATTTATATTTAATCTACATGAACTAGATGACTTCAAATAATATTGTTTATATTAAGATTAAAAAAATATTATTTAATTTGAGATTTAACTTAGTCTAAATTTTTTATGAAAGTATAGGATTTTATTATTCGCAATAATTTAATCATGTTTAGTGTAGTTGGTATTGCAAACAATGCTCCATAATTATTGATGATCATAGGAATAGAATTGAAATCTTTAAATTCAACAATCATATTTTTCTATCGAAGTTAACCAAGTAAATTTTCCTTGCAGTCATACTCTTTTAGCAAATGCAATAACAATTTGGTTGGTTCTTTCTTCTTGAGTCTTTACCCACACAGTTTAACAAACTGTTCTCATGCAAAAAGCCAATGGATCAAAGATGCACGATGCAAACTTATGTGGTGACAAAAGTTTGATTATTATATATTTTATATATGACTTTAGTAGAAAACATCAAATGAATTCAATGATTCTATTGATATGATCTTTTTGTGAAGTTAATCTCATCATAGATAATCCAAACAAAATGAGACTAACAAACAACCATTTTAGATCTATGTTCTATAAAATGTCAATATAAATATTAGCTGTGTTCCTACTTTCTAATTATTTAGGTAAAATTTTCAGCACCCTTCGTACGTTCATTTTTTTTAAGATCAAACCGCATGAAATATTTATTATATTTAAAATAATACTCATAATGCAAAATATAATTTATAAAATTACAAAACATATTTTGAATTAGTACTAAATTATACAAAAAACATAGCATCAATGGACTCCTACTGGCTTTTAGATTATTAACTACTATTGCTCACGTCAAGAATCCATTAGAACCAGCTCTACGATCTATTGTCCACCTTGTAGAGGTTTTTAGGAACAACTGCTCTACCAAATCCATATCAAATACATAGCCAATATTTCTTTCGCTATAATTTAAAACCACTAAACACTTTTGAAGATCTTCTTACAGCTGCACAGCAGCTTACGATGCAGATCAAGGTGCCCTCCTCCCTTGGAGTACCATGTTAAAGGGGGATAAACAAAAAAATTATATCCTTTTTAACAACAATTCTATACAAAGATTAAACTAATTAAGCATCGTGCACCAGCTCATCTTTCTTTTGATTAGCTATCTGCCATCGAAAACATCATCTTCATAACAAGTTTTGCCATTCTGATCCCTACTATGCCGCTGTTTAATCCTCTGAAAAATATCTTCCAGTGATTCCTTGCATCGATATATGCAGCAAAAAAAATCAATGAAATGCTTAAAAAAATTGCCTGAGACCAATGCATACTTAAAACCTATCTCTCTCAAATACTACGTACGAATTATTCAACAACTTCTAGTTGATTCAAAATAAATTATCCCTAAAGAAAAATGACTAACCAGCAAAGGGAAAGATTATATACAATCATAGCCTCAAAACATAAATCAAGAAATCGTATCACTACACTGTATCTCCAGAGAGAAAGATGCACTAGTATGGGAAGACGCTAAACAACAAGGGAAGGCTTCTATGACAAAAAGGATTAGACACGCCATTTTGGGGGAGATTTACTCGTTTTCTTGGTCGTGTAAATTTCATTAGCGTTTATAATAATGGATCATCTTTTGAAGAAGAGGTTCCATGAGAAATGAAAGAGCACCAAAGCCTTCAATATAATATAACACTTGATGAGGGAGATGAGTGAATTGAAAAAGCAATATTATTATTTATGTTAACAAGTCTCTAAGAATTTAGAAATGAATTGTCCCATATTAATTGTTTAAAAAAGATCTTAATATATATATATATATTACAAACTATGATATTGAAATATCGAGACATTTTTGAAAAAAAACCCACTTAACTCTAATGAAATTTTTAGTTTTATATTCTATGATATGATATCGATTATTAGTTATTGCTTTTACATGATATCCATATTTGCTATTTTTATCTTTTAAGAGTAATAATATCTCCTTTAGCTTTTTATTATTAAGTTTTACTAATAAAATATGTAATGATTGATTTAACTTATTTTATTTTCTATTTTTTAGATTTACTAAATCCACACAATATCTATTGTAAACAAATAAGTACTTATGGAATATCTTTTATCATTAAATTATATAATGATAGATTAAGTTTTGTGAAAAATAATAGTATTTTTTTTAAAATGACATTTTGCTTTTGTTGTTTTCAAAGTGTGGGGTTAAAATTATTCTGCACAGGTATTATTCACTAGATATATTTATTTTAGTGTGGGGTTAAAATTACTCTTGAATTCTTTTTAATGATGATAATCTCATTTTAATTTGTTCATTAGATATATTTTTAATCTGAAAGTTCATTTATTCTTGATTTTGCGACACATTTATTTTAGTTTAAATTAACTTATTTAGTCATTGATTGATAAAGTCTCAAAAAATATCATAATATTTATTTAGAATGTTTTTTGAGAAATGTAATGAAGATGTTACATTGTCATTTTTTAAATTCTTCTATGGCACTTGATCAATATCAATAACAATACAAATCTTAATTTGAATAATATTTAAATGTTTAAAATAGTATTCAAATTGAATAATTAAATTATTTTAAAATGTAAATGCTTTTACATTAGCACTTTCTTGCACTCCACTTCTATTCAAAATATTCGCGGGTGAAACTGCTTTATTTAAATACATTACCTTTCTTATACGGCATATACATAGTAATTTGTCTCACATGATAATAACCACATAAAATGCAAGTTTTTGGTGTTACATAGTTTTGATTAATAAATTAAGAATTAGTTCATGCATTTCATTTATAAGTAGAACACAACGACTTGAATGAAGCATGACATCATTACTAGATTTTACCTTCTTGATGGTCATTAACACACACAAGAAAAACCATCTCTTTATGGAAAAAGCCAAGAACTTGACCACCAACATTTTGCCTCATAACTCCCTCGTGGTCCAATATTCCATTAGGAGTTGTGATGACAACATAACCCCACTGCATAAAGGAAGGCAAATGATGAATTGCACGTACATATAATACTATTTGTTTGGTGTTGCATTTGCATAAGTAAGTGTATTGATTAACCCACAATAGGAAGAGAAAAAATAATCTCAACTTTCAAAACAGGTACCAAACGGCTCTTAGATTAAGTACATAACATTAATTCAATTTTAACTTTCCTTCACAAAGCCTAAAGAAGCACCAAACTAGGTAATCATATACAACAAAAGTTATTCCAATCTATGAAGATCATTAGTTCAGTATGATCACACTATTTTTGGCTTCTATTTACAATAAAAAAATCTAATAACTATTATACTAACAAAAAAATACATAGTTTATGCCAAAAACATTTAAATCTTCTACTAAGTATATCTATTACACTAGAAATGCATTGTTGAAAAGTGTTGTCAAAATATGTTGTTTAAATGTGACAACGTTTGATAAACAATAAGGATAAAGCATTCTTAGAAAGAAACAACCATATACGAAAATAAAATTATCATTTAATTTTAAAAGAAAAAATAAAATATGAGCATAATAATTAAAAAGTGAAGGCAAAAACAGAAAATTTTATAATTTTTTAAGATCTGTAGGGGCATTACCTACAATGGCACACAACCCCTGAAATGTAGCTAAGTCCTAGCTTTTGGGAACATTTTTTGTATCAAGTATATGCATTCATTAGCAAAAAGATAAGTAAAAGGAATTTTTATGCATATTCGTATACTTCATAAATAAAAAAATATCAAATAACCATTTAAAATGCAATCATACATACACTTGTACAACCTCATTAATAAACTAACTTATCACATAAAAACTAATAATTAATCAGCTTTAATACTAAGAATAGTTAGTAACCCCACCAAATGATGTCTACTATATAAAACTTTTTGATACTATTACACTCTATGTACTTAACACATCTTCATTAAGATTGTAGAACCTTAAGTCCTTTTCAGTACCTTATATTTTTTTTTCTTCTCCTCTATCAAAATATAGAGTTTCTATAATTAGCCACTTCCTATTCAAATATTATGTGATCACATTTAACCTTTCTAAACCATCTAAACCAATTGTCATCTTAAACTTATCCTCTATTACACCCTTGTGTTTGATGAGTCAAGCATAAATGTTTATAAATATCTCATATTGGCTTGCTTTAAGTGTGTTAATATTCAATTAAGTCAAGCCATGATCTTTAAATTTCTAAAATAGTGATCTTCAAGGCTCTTGGAGTCATGACAAGTTTCAAGGAAATTAAAGACATGTACTAAAATTTTTTATACTTGAATTTCTCTTTATTTTTCTTGAATTTCATATGTCCAAAATTTGAGATGATGTGGCACACTAGTAGTATTAATATTTGAAAAAGTTATAAGTTTAATAATTGTTGAATTTTTATTTTTGGGCCAAGCATTATTGATGAAAAGTATAAACATTAGTATTTGATTTTAAAAAATTATTTAGAAATTATTTTTCATGAATTTCTTATCATATTCAGTTAGGGCACTTGTAATACTATCATAATATAAAATTATTTTGATACACTTATGTTCAAAATTTTGGCACAAAAATTCTCACAAAACACTATAAAACTGCTTTAGTCTCGGTATTTTTCACTGTAGAATTTGGGCGGGTCGACCAGACTCGTACGCCTGTCCATCAAGGCTTTAAGGATTTAAAAAAATAAAATAAAAATAATTTGATAGGCCCGTAAGGGGTGAGAAAGCCCGAAGGCAAAGGAAGAAGGCCATAAGGAAGGCTGAACGAAATAACACGAGATCAACCCACAGGGAAAACTGAACAAAATAGTGTGAAATCAAGTCAACCAAGACCAAGTGATTAAATCTTGGTCGAGGAAGGGGGAGCCAACCCCAAACAGTTTGAGAGACATGCAAATTGGAAGCCTTATAGGGAGCAATGACAACGTAATTTGGGCAATATGGCATTAAATTCCCATCTGATTGTCAAAGAAGGCAAAAGGGCAGGTGCAATCCGACGGCTTAGGTTAAGCTAGGTAAAATACTGCAAGTAAACAGTAAAATGACAAGCAAGAGATTCGAACCTGAGGCAGATTTTTGAGACGATGTGGAACACGGAACCACTGCAGAAAGTTTTTAATTCAAGTAAGTTATGGGTACATTATTTAATACATGCAAGACAACTTATGCACGATCTAATGGCCCAGATCAAGGCCGGCTAGATCCAACGTCTAGGATTGATCTCGAACGGTAAAATTGGAATTTAATCAAGAAAAACCATTTCAGGATTCAAATCGAACGGTGAATACTATGTGTCCATTACCCAAACGTTTAGTTCATTTTAAAGTTGTTGATAGTGGATTTAGAGCTCAAATTTAAGCCCTATAAATAGGAAAGGATGAAGAACTCCAACATGGTACCATTACTAAGTTCTCAAAGCTTTTAAATCATATTTTCGAGCTATTTCAAGTGTATATGGTGCTTACAAACTCAGAAAGTGAAAGTTACAAGAAGAAACCCGAAATTGGAGGTTTTGCTTTAACTATTTTCATTTTCTATTTCTCCCTTTTTCAGTTATTCTTTTTAATTTTTATTGTCTTGAGTGTGCCTCATACTTATTTTAAATTGTCTTAAGTTTATACTTTGTTGCCAATTTATGTATTTGTTTCCTATGGGTAAGGGCATCGTGGCAATTATGCAAAAGCCCAAGGTTTGAGTTGATCCCAAAAAAACTAAAGTAGGTTCGGGATTAGCAGTAGGTAAAATCCAATGTAGGTTTGAAGTGAACGGTAAGAAAAACCTCGCTTGTAATTTGGTGATTTTAGTGGCTTTTCCCAACACCGGTTGGTGGATATAGGCTCGATTTTGAGTCAAACCACCTTAAAAATCTCTTTTGTGGACTATTTTACTACTATTTCTTGTTCTTGCTTAAAAGATTTAAGTTTTAATTTACACCAAAAATTGAAAGAAAATCTCAAAATTTTATTTACCACAATTCAACCCCTTCTTCTGGGTTTACTTTAAGCATAAAGAATTTCAAAAACACATTTACTGCTCAAGCTATGTTCAAAGTTTGAATTGAACATTTTTATGATGATCTTAGATTAGAATTAAGTCAAATTGAGATTGATGATAATCTATTATAAACAGACAAGTACTTATGAAATATCTTTTATGATTAAATTATATAATGATAACTGAATTTTTGTGGAAAATAATAGTATTTTTTTAAATGAAATTTTACTTTTCTTTTTTTCAATTTGTGGGGTCAAAATTATTCTACAGAGGTAATGTAAAAATTGTTATCTATGCAACAATGATTTTTTGAATTAATCTTTAGTTTGAAAACTTAGATTAAATTTACATTACACTTGAACTCTTTTTAATGATGGGAATCTCACTTTATATTGTTCATTAGATATATTTTTAATCTAAAAGTTTATTTATTCTTCACTTTGTTACACATTTATTCTAGTTTAAATTGAATTATTTAGTCATTACCTAATAAAGTTTCGAGAAATATCATAATATTTATTTATAATGTTTTTTGAGAAATGTAATGAATAGGTTATTTTTTAAATACATCTATGACATTTGACCAATATCAATAACAATACAAATCTTTATTTGAATAATATTTAAATGCTTTTAAATAATATTCAAATAAAATAATTAAATTGTTTTAAAACGTAAATGCTTTTAAATAAGCACTTTCTTGTGCTCCACTTCTATTCAAAAGGATCCATCGCCCTTCGATAGGATTTAGATCATTAGTAGTTGGGTGCCAACAAGAGGATGTGACTTAGAAGACTCCTTAACTTGCTTAGATGGCTACTTAATCCAAAGGGTTGCCCTTGTGTTGATCTAACTGTTGAACCATACCATTGGAGTTTAATGTCTTCGACTTGTCTTTGCATTTGGCCTCTAAACTTTTGATATCAAATTGCTACAATGCACCAAGCTCAATAGATTGTAGATTCTCAATCACTATCCATCCAACTCAGTTTACACTTAGGTTTGCCTATGTTAATGCACATTTTTTAAGTTATTGGGACAAGAAGGCGTGTATGTAAAGTACACATTATTGTAGTGCTTCCTATGAGCTTTCAATCAAACCTCAAGTCGAATAAGGTTGCTCCCCCTTATGAAGAGATTGAATATGAGATCTGCCTGCACCTCGAGATGGCCCAAAACAATTTGACGTAGAGCAATGCCTTAGATGGCTAATGCCAAAGGGTACACTTTGGTGGTTACACTTTATATGGATGAACCATTGAGTGCAAAAAGGGGAAAGTAATAGTCCAAATTCGTAAAAATGTTCATTTTGTGCACTCTTAACTATTGATAAAAAAAGTATGATTTTAAGAAATATTGTTCATTGATATAATAGACAACCTAACTTTTATTCAAAAATTAACAACATAAAATCAATCTAGTCTACCCGAAGTCCCTTGATTGTGTGGACACCACTACAATGTCCTATTCCCTTCTGCCCCAAATGAACAACCATGCAAAACGAGTAATGCACTCCCTTCACCTCCACCCTTCCCCATTGCTTCAGACACAAAAAATGAAAATGTAAAGCTTATTCTAACTAGGCTTCATGCTTAGATAAGGTTGCTTGACTTTACCAGCTTTAACCAATGAATCAACCTTGGCCATTCTTCGTAGCTTGTCAAATCTTTTGGAAGCTCAGCAAGAGCCTTGTGCAAGAGATTAGTTCAAGGCACCTACCATCAAGTTAGATCAATTAATAAGCTTGATCTAGCTATGATGAAACTGTTGAATCCTATTGGCTCCTTGACCTAACAAAGAAGTTTTTTCTGAATCAGATTAGAGGAAACTTGTTGCAGACAATTTCTCTAAGTTTCTCAGGAATTCTCTTATTGAAGGTTCATGTAAGCATAGCCCATGTTGACCCTTTGGCCATATATCCATTCTCTTGCACTACATTTTTGGCTAAGTAGAGTATGGTGCCAAGCTTGCAAGTCTACATTTTGCTTAGGATTGGGCAAGCATGTTGGTGCAAGTTGCTATTGCCTAGAGGATTCCTAATATGAGTTTTTTTAAATACCATAGAATATAAAGATTCAATTAAGCCTACACTCACATTAAACAGCACATTAATAATTAAAGAGAGCATCATGAATGAAAGTACAGTTTGTTGATTCAAAAGAAATCAAAGAATAGGACTACCACTAATTTAAAAATCTTTTCATTGCATACATTCATTCACACAAATTGGAGAATTTTATTTCAAACAGCTTATGTATATGGAAAAATACTAAACTGTTAAAAATTATATAAATTCTATAGAATGGAAATAATGAAAAAGATCATTCGTTAGTGAACATGGGGATAAACACAAGTGATCTCAAAGAAAAGTATCATACAACAGCAAACTTCTAGCTGAACATGAGTGGTTAAGTGAGACTAACATCACATAAAGCTTCATAAAGTTTAGTAATTATCAAAAATTCAAACTTATATAAGGTCAATCCCCAAACATTGTGTAGAAGATCTGAAATAAGGTAATTCATGGGAAGTCTAATGGTCGGAAGGCCTTGACGACACAAAGAGGTTGCTAGCATCAAGAGTTGCAAAACGAAGAAGTGGTAGGTGGTGTTTGTAGTTGTTAGGATGAGTAGTGTGGGTGAAGGTAGAATAAGTGAAGACCAAAGGCATTTGTACTAGAGGGACAAAATCGATGAGGGCCAATCGTGGTTAGGCAATCAAAAAGTAGGAGGCAGTTGTTAGTTGATTTGGGAAACTTTGGGAAAGGTTGTTGATGCACCAAGCTAGTTGAGGGTAGTGAGGTGGTAGGGTATGTGAGAAGGTTAGCCAACAAAGTAATTGGTAGAATTGAGAAATTGGATCAAGAGTTGGCAATTTAGGGTTTAGAAGTGAGGGGTGGCCAAATTTAAATTGGAAACTATTAAACAAAAATCATGAGGATTAATAGATTGGAGAAAAGTTGAAAAAATAGAAAAAAGATTATCAAAGGATGAACTACAATGAAATTTGATAATAACAAATACAATGAAATTTGTATAAGTCATGTAATGATTTTCATTACGTAGGACTAAAATATAAAATCTTGAAATAAGAATGATAAGGGGATCTTGCGATACAAATTTCACCAACAAGCTTAATATTTATTCAAAACAATGTTGTGCCATGATACATTTTTGTTATCATGATACATTTTTGTTATCCCAAGATGCATCATATACTTTGATCCAAGTGTTTCTCATAATAAAATAGGTTTTACCACTTTTTAGTTTTTTCTATGCCACTTTCATCATTCAAATAAAAATATGATCCATGTCCTTCCCAAAGTTAAGATGCCTACTTTAGTGTCATCGAGATGTTCAAACTATTTTTTGTCTTAAATCCAATTAGATGATTTAGTTTCAAATTCTAATTAAAATAAATAAAATACTTTATTTTATTTTTATATTCAAGTTCATACAATAATAAGTGGAGTAGAAATAAAATAAGAAGTACAAAGGACTCATTGTGATGACCCTTTTTCTTTCACTCAACCTCTTTTGGATTTGAGTAGTATTAGTTTTCTTTACTTATTTCTTTTACCCATTTTGAAACCATGAAAGATTTTCACTCTTTTTAAATCTTTAAAATCAAGTAACAAAAAAATCCAAAAAATTTAAAGGAATAATTTTAAATGAATTGCAAAAGTGAATAAAACCGACAATCCATGCAATTCTAGAAATTACAAGTTTTTACACTTTTTTTTAAAATCACAAATTTCATCCATCACTACTTAATGAGATTATAATGCATGTCGTTTTGATCAAATAATCCTAATAAACCCATAACAACACTTCTATGGCAATGTAATATCTTTCAAATCATTACATTCTAGATCTCACTTTTTCTCGATATTCCCATGGTGTTTCACATTTTGATCTAAACGTGTTTGGATAAAAATAGATTGAGCCAACTGTCACTCGCTTAGTGCCAATTTATGTACATTTACATAAAATAAGAAATATTTTGGTAGCAAATTGCAAGGTCAATTGTAAACAATATAATATATTAAAAGAGCATGTGAGCACATGTATGAGCTGCAAAAATAAAATCATTTACGAAACAAAAACTTTTAGCAACTTTAGCATTTTTATCTTTTGTTATCTTTATGCATTAGCTTCTTACTTTTAATTGTTGCCATCTTTTACATCCATTTAAGGTTTTGCTTAAAAATAGGCCATTTTATAAACAAATTAGACATATTTTGAAACACATTATTCAAAATATAATTAAATCAAATGAAGGCTCATTTGGCTCATTTCTAGAACTATCATTCTAAAGTAGTTGTCACCAGTTTGGATAACAATTAGCTTTTTAATTTTTTTAACACGCTCCTTTCTTTACCAAAATTTTTTCTTTTTTCTTTTTCACATTTATTTTTTAATTTTTATTTTGTGTCTATTATCACAAGTAATATTTTCTTTCTTTTGCTTTCTTATTTTGTGATCCTTATCACAATAATTATTTTCTTATCTTTTCCTTTTTTGCAAAACTTGTCACATAATATGTAAATAAATAAAGCAATGCAAAATTTCATACTCAAGTAATATATGAAAATAAACATGTGAAAAAATTGCTTTTTATAAAGAATCAGTCATCCTCAATAATTTTCTTTTAAACCATCTCTTAAGGGTTTTACACTTCTAACAAGCACCAACATGATTTTAAGATTGTTCATTCTATTTCTCAATTATTCTTTTTATTCAATTAAGGTATCAATTTCATTTCAATTTAAAAATTAAGGAATCCATAGGCACATTGACAACATAACAAATAAATGAACAAAATAACAAACTCAAGTTGAATGATTAAATTCTTTTTTCACTATAAAGTTATTACTTTTGATGAAAAATGCAACCAATAAGCTTATCTACACAACAATCTCAATTTACCATTTCATATCATCATTTAAGGGAACTCTTGTCTTCTAACATACATCAAACATATTCACTTAAAAGTAAATTATTTATACAAGCATCATCAATAAGTTATTTCTCAAATGAATAAAACCTATAGTCTATAATACACATTACATCAAAATATATACACATAGTGGGAGATTTTTTACCTCTTAATTTCTATGTAATAGTATCACCAAGAATCAAAATTTAGCACAAGTTCACTTTCATCTCTTAGGTGCTACAATACATGTGACTTGATCCTTTGGTTCTTGGTAGTGCATTCTTTCACTTTTTTCTTCAGTCTAATGCACTTGGTTGAGCTAATCTCTTTGATTTTTCTTAGAAATTTTTGTCCAAGCTTGAGCTCACATTTTTATTATACAATGCCAATGTTCCTTTACATTCTCATTAGTTCCACTTCCTCCAACGGCTATGTTCTTTCATTTAAGTGTGTTCTTATCTCCATGCCTTCATAACTCTAATGATTTCTCATCAATTATCCTCTCTCCATGATGATTTATTTAGTCGTTTGATTTTTTAGGATTAATATGCTTTCAGTTATGTGGTGTCGTACTGTACAACCCTTTCATTTCGTATCATACAAATTATGATATTCAACTCGGTCTATTATTAATTCTACTAATTAATCTTATGCAATTTCATAATCATAAATGTATGCTACCTTTTAATGCACATTTGTTTATGTCATAATCAATAATGTTCACATACAACTTTACTATTAACTTGATCATACTTATATGATTATACTCATCTTATTTTATGATATTTTTTAATTTTGTCATTTATTACTCATCTCTTACAATAAAGTATTCTCACCCTGATGGATTATACTCACCCTTTATCATTGTAGTAGATCTATATAGTTATTGATGAGTTATCCTTGTTATATATCGTATACAGTAAAATGTGTAAACATAAATAAGCTATCCTTATCCTAGGCCTCTCTCACCTTTTTTAGGTATAATAAACTATGTAGATGTATATATGCAATTCTTGCTCTATATAATATATAGTAGAACACTATAGATATGGAAAGTGATATTCTTTCCTTGGGTTGTCCTCGTATTATATCATGTCTAATAGAATTTGTATAAATATAGATGAGCTATTCTCATCTTGTATCATATATATTTGTGGTGTGTGTGGTTATAATATGGTATAAGATTATTTGACTATAATATATTTAGAGGTATATCAATAATTTTATTTTCTTAATTGTTAATTGATAATCAAGCATACCAAAAATCAATATTCCAAATTATTTTTTATTTATTAACTTATAAAAGTTTATATTATATTGCTTGTCAATATCCTTATTATATAATACCATAAATTAATAACTCGTGAATTAAATACTAGATAAATAATGATAACACAAGAAAATAATTACATAATTATTAAATTTGTATAAAACATTTCTTATATCTATTAATTTTATAAAAAGATAACATAAAAAGAATGTAATTTCATAAATAATATAAAAATAATTTAACAGCATATTTACATCATAATTACTAAGTTTATCCATTATCCATAATGCATAAAAATAAAATAAAAAATATTCTAAAGCTCATAAAGTTTATAAAAAGAGAATAACATCAAAAAATTTATCACTTTATAAAAAAATTATAAATCAATTTATTAAGATATTTATATCATAATTATCAAATTTATTATCTAAATATAAAAGTTAACTTCTTTTTTTAATCTAAATCTTTTCTAGATTTTTTACATTATCATGTATATTTAATGCTCAACATATGTCATATATGTGGCATGTTTATTTAGGACTCATATTAATTTCTTATATGCCTTGAAGTTATTGTCTTAGATCATACTTAGGTAATTCTCTCATTGTACCATATGTTGTATCAAAAATAAACATTTTGAATTATATCAGACAGTATAATTTCCGAAAACAATATTTTTTTATTTATATCATTTCTAAACATATAGTATGATCCCTAACATTGTACTGTATGATTTTTATTCTCTCT
Organism: Vanilla planifolia; assembly: GCA_023846275.1. NCBI lineage: Eukaryota > Viridiplantae > Streptophyta > Magnoliopsida > Asparagales > Orchidaceae > Vanilla > Vanilla planifolia. Next base: position 493,508 of record JAIUJO010000149.1, on the reverse strand, counting down.
TAATTTTGTTACCTTATTAATCATTGATACCTTTATGATACTCCTATCATAAAGTAGATCAATTCATTATTTCTCACTTTTTATAATACAATCTTCTTAAACGAATCATACATTTGCATTGTTAATCCACCACCAAAATGTCATACCTTATAATGACACATGATGTGCAACTCTAATGTAGTCTCTTCTGTCTCAAGACTTAATCATTTATCCATAGATTTAACTAACTATTCAACACGATCAACTTAGTCACACTATATAATATTTCATCTAAGACTTTCTACAATATTCTTTTACAATCTTGTTTCTTATAATTAATAGATTTTGTATTTTAAAAAATTTAGCTTTGATTAATAATGTCATTGATCCCAAAAGACATTATTTGATTAATGTTGGTATTTACAACTGTCTTCATATGATGAACCTCACAACTCCACACTTTATACAAATATGACACATATATTGTTTTAAAGTGATGAACTCGACACCTCAACCTATAACTTAAATTCTTCTCTGACTATTATAACCCCAAAATTTTTCTAATGTGATTATCTTATACCATGTTTCGTCATAGCTTTCCTTACAAGATTAAAATGATCGTACCATATGATGTAGACCAAATTATTTGAATGATACATATTAATAATAGCTAACAACTCTCATTCTATATGTCTTGGGTTCAATTCAAATTAGCATCGATTCACTCCATACCACATTAAATTAATTTAAATCTAGTTCTTACTTAAAACGAATCATATTTTTTATTTATGTAAAACTAAATTAAATTTAAAAAAGAATCAATTTAAATGTCTATCTTTTTTTGATAACTTCTACTCAATTTCCTTTGTTATTTGCTTGTGGTAGTCTCTCTTCTTCTCATCTTCTTGCTTTTTATCTTCTTCTCAAGCTACAACAAAGTTTTCCCAATGGTTCTTCATTCTTATAGTTTTCTCTCTATAATAGAGCTTCACCTTCACTCTCTCTTCTTTGCTCGCAAAAATCATAGCATAGTAATGATGCCTTACTCGACAACCTCCTTGACTCACTCCTTCTTGGTGGTTCTTAACAACACTACTCAACTTTGTAACAAGCTTCACACATTGATCTTCCAAACTTCTTTTCTTTTATCGACTCAAACCTTAATTCACTCTCATCAAATTTTATAAGTGTATTAAAAACATCATTATTAATTTATAATTGATAAGATTACGGAACAATGGATGTGCAATCATATGAAATGCATGTGTATTAAAAAACATTTCTTCTATTCAATTATTTGTATCATATTTATTTTTTAAAAATAATTATCATTGAAACACAATTCTAGCACAACAACAAATGGTCATAAGAAGCCAAAAAAATTCATAATCATAAAAACTAATATTCTACCCCACCTACATTTTATTATTTACTATTCTATATAAATGTTATGAATTTTATAACACAAAACAAGAAAGATATAGAATAAAAATTGAAAGATAATGATTGACTGGATAAGCTTAATGATATATATCATCATGAGAAATGTGAAAATTAGAAGATAAAATTTTATCTATGACTTTATCTCATAATTAATCAATATGACTTTATCTCTTATTATTATTGGTACTTAAAATGAGGGACATAATTGAAATGTGAAAATTAGAAGATAAAATTTTATCTATGACTTTATCTCACAATTGATCAATATGACTTTATCTATGACTTTATCTCTTTTTATTACTGGTACTTAAATGAGGGGCATAATAGACGGAGACCTCACTATCGTTAGTACTTTATACATAATAATGTTAAAGGGTGATTCCATGTTAGAATTGATATTTGACCTCTTTTTTGTTGTTGTGAGCACTTCAATACTAGGTAACAAAGAGTCAAGACCTATTTCTATAAGTATTTTAGTGAAGGCTAGTTGTGGTAGGAGATATACTTTGATGGCTTGGCCAATTATCGATAGAGGTCATATGATATGATTGATACCACATAGATATAACATAATATAGAATCTTATGAAGTAAGGATAGTAGTCATATAAAAAAATTCCTTAATAAAGAAAGAAAAGAATAAAAATAAAACTATGAAAAAAAAAAATTAAAAATAAGAAAAGAAAGAGGTAATATTACTACTATATAATATTAGTATTATATGATAATTATATACATACTTGATTATAGAACATACAAGCTCATATGCAAAAATTCAACATATTTAATATTTTTTATCGTACATTCTTATTTACTGCTTCATATTTATTTGTATGCTATATGTCACGATTTCACACTACTTTACTACTTAAATCTAATAGTTTCCATTTTATATATATTATACTTATACATACTTATATTATAGATTAAGAATGAGATATTTATAGAGTTTAGGATTTCTAGAAGTTATAACATCAGATCCTTTATGTGAGGAGAGGCATTCTTTTGAGAACTCTATGAGGTGTTTTGTATGTATGACAGATATTGTATAAAAAAGCTATTTCATCTTTTATTTTTGAATAATAGCTTTAAGAAATTAGCATAATTATTTATATAATTATTTAATTGAATTTAATATTTTAAGTTGTAATGTTTTTCATCATCACTATTTTACAAGGTGCTCTCAAGGTTTTTGTTTCTTACTATATTTATTTACTCAGTAATTTGGTATTTTTGAGTATATTAATACCTTTAATTAATATTAAATCAAGTAGTGAATGGCACAAGTAGTTTATTGTTATACTTCAAGATCGAGGACTGTAAGGATCAATAATCACATAAGAAAAAGGAGAAAAATATTTGTTTTATATATGTAAAATCATAATTTTAAGTTGTAAAAATGAATTTTAGAAAATAATCTACTTTGATTTATGAATGATGACCAAAGATGATTAATTCATTAACATAATAAATTCAGGTGATGAACATAATATCCAAGACTAAAGAAAGTAGGTAGTGATCTTAAGGCAATATCTTAAGGATAAAATCATTGGACAAGAAACATCATATAACAAGCATCAAGGTAAAGTGGCATATATATGAATAGTCTTATAATAATAGCAATGAGAATGATTCTGGTTATATATGCAAGGCTATTATTTTAAAATATAAATTTTTTTAGAACAAAACTTCTTTTAACTGACAAAAAATTAAAAATATGGGTTGATACTTCAAAAAAATAAAATGAGAGGTGACATTACTCAACCACTTACAATGAGTAAAGAGTTTGACACTTTAACTTTGGACATTAGTCTTTCACTTAGTCCAAGTTCTTTCCATTTCTCAAGAGTCGAGCCCAATGACTTAATTCTCTTCTTCTAAGCAATAGATTTAACAAATGGATAATTTTTTAATGCTTTTGCTCCAAATGATTAATAATACTCTTTGATAAAAAAAAATTACTTAAATAATTGGTAACTTGTAATGTAGGCCATAATAACACTATTTTCATTTGTATCCCATTTAGTCAGCACAATTGCTTCCAAAATAGTTACATTTGGCTTCTTTGGATCCTCTTCCTCTTCAGTCATAGTAGCACTCTGACTTTTTTGGGACATGTTTTCTTCTTGTGTTGGCTTTGAGAAAAGAAGGCCTCATGTTCGTTCATCATGTCGAGGTCAACGATAATAGGAATATCAACAAGTCTCTCTCTTCATAAGCCCATCATGATAGAGTGCCATGATTTTTGTTTTGCTACAAACTTAGTTAATCTTCAAAAAATACAAATATGGCCATTGGAGAAGTAGCCATCTTTTCATTCGAACCACTTGAGATGTGGATTCAACTACAAGTTGCTATGCATCAAATTTTGTAGGAGTCATCACCTAAAGAACATTATGGGATCTGATGACTCTTAATAACTATCAAGGTCATCCTTTAAATGAAGGTTAATGGTGTGATCATTATGAATGGTTTAAGAGAAAACCAAGTTGAGTATTTTTCACTTTCAAGTATCTTATCCAAGGCCCTAGTAGAGAACTTGCTGATTTTGAGTATACAAGACAATGGTAATGTCAAATTTGAATACCTCTCACTTGAGGATTACACTTAGAAAAAGAGCAAGATGAATCATCAACCCATCGACACCATTATATATAAGTGAATATGCATATTTTTTGACATGGCATATGATAAGCTAGTCTTATAATCTTTCATTTTTCATCATAGAAATCCAAATAATAAAAAATCATATGATAAATTAAAATATAATTTTCTATTTTCACAATAATATTTGAATGCTTTTGGCCAATCAAAGAAATAACACGTATCAGACCAAGATAGAGTTTCCCAACTCAAACAAAATAATGCTTATCTCATGAGCTTTTTTGTAAGCTAATTTCATTTTCTTATTAAGTATTTAAAAATCTCATATTCTAATAATTATTTTTTCACTGTTTATCATTCGGGTACAACTTTTTTACTTTAGTTTTCAAAATAAACTATAAAAAGGTTTTTTTAAAAGAAATAATTGAAATAAAAAGCAAGGGTAGAAGTTGTGCTTATTGTGTGAACAACCACTACACATAAAAAACGACTGAATTGGCCTCGGAATGTCACATCAAATGGTCCCCATATCAAAGCAACGTCAGCACGTCGCCAAATCATCTCGTAATTTTCAATTTACACCTAATTAAATGTAATGTTTTATTTTAATAATTATTTACTATTAACTAATTTTGTGTCAACGGTTAGCATCTTCTCGTTCGGCAAAAAGTCGATGTGAGAATTTTGTAGAACGCCAATCGAGTAGAATTAAGAATTTGACACGTGCATTTCAACACGGCTTCCCATGTGGAGAAAGGCCAAATGGGGTTACTGCCATATGGAAAATACAAAGGTTATGGCTTCCGCAAAAGAGCCATTGCTTTCACTTTTCGTACGGCCCCATCTTTTGTTGGTTTTTTTAAGATTAAAATAACAAACTGTAAAGTAGAGAATATTTAATAAATTGAATAACGAACTGTTGGGATGTGCAACATTGTTCATTCATATTTTAATAGGGTTCGTTTTGAGGGTTTGCATGGAAGTACAAATTGAGCATCTCGAGAAGGAATTTTAAAAAGCGGGCAGGAGAACGGATGGGAAAGTTTTTGAGATATACCAACCTCTAAAAGAAATTTCTTTGCTACTTTAATAAAAATTTAATGAAATGATATAGATATTGGGGAAAGATATAAGAATATAAAAAGAATCATAAAGAATAAAGAGTTTTGAATTTCATCATAAATTTTATAATTTTAGTTACTTATGTCTTGTTTAAGATTATCTTATTATTCTTTACATTTTGTTAACGATCACCTCTCAATTTTATTTTTCATATCAATAAGATTTTACACAATTAATTATAAACAAATATGTGTGTGTACATATATACTCGTGCACATCATAATATTGTATATATAATACACACAAACACACAAAAGAAGAGTTGAAATTTTTTTAAAATATTATTAAGATTTAAAAGCCATATATAAACCTAAATAGAAGGATGTGGATGTGAACAATAAATATTAGCAACATGTGTAAATTAAAAGGAAGATTAGATTAGTTATTACTAAAACATTAGCGAGTTTATTTTTGTGAAAGATATAAGAATAAGAAAATAAGCATACAAGCAAAGGATTTTCATTTTGGATACATTCAATAGATGTTGTAAAACTATGTTGTAGTGGAATTTTTTCTTTGACATATCTTAAGCATACGTTTTTGCTTTCTAAAAGATTTCCATCATAAATTTTATAAATTTATTTACTTATGTCTTGTTTAAGATTATCTTATTATTCTTTGAATTTTGATAATGATTATCTTTCAATTTTAATTTTTACATCAATAAGATTTTACATATGTATCTATATATATATATATATATATATATATATATATATATATATATATATATATATATATATATATATATATATATAACACATACACAATCAAAGAGAGTTGAAATTTTTTTAAAATATATAAAGATTTAAAATCTTGATATGAACGTAAAAGGAAGCATGAAAATGTGCACACTAAAGGTAGCAACATTTGTACAAAAGACTTAATGAGTCTATAGTAAATGGTTCAAACTTGAAAATTAAGGTTCAATATAAGCTATGTTAGGGAAACAATTTTTTTTAGAATTTTTTTCATGAAGAATTGATATTCACTACAATAATATGTAGCTCTTTTTTGTATATGTTACTTTACTTTTTAAAAGTATATAAAAATTTAAATTTATTTATTGAGTTGATAAGAAGAACAATATTCATTTAAAAATTTTTTGAAAAGTATTCAACAAGGTTCGCTTTATTTTATCAAAGTTTATTTATGGTATTATTATGTGTTGTTTTTTGTGTATGTGAGATGTGGTTTAGTAGAAGGCAATTAAATTATTAAGAATAAAGCTCTTGTCTTTTACAAAAACACTTAAGAAAATAATTTAAAAATTATTTTTAAAAAGTCTGAGAAAATATCTAAAAATAATTTTATGTCAAAATATACATAGGTAACGAACACAGCATTCACTGTTTGACTTGGATCATGAAATGGACATTTCTAATTGAATCCCAATTTTATCATTTGAGATCAATCCTGCCCATTGGCTCTGGGCAGCCTTGGTTTAGGCCATTGGATTGCATGTAGGTTTTCCTACCTGTATTAAATTAGTGTGTCCAGAAACAACTTTAATTAGAAACTTACTTGGGTTCGAACCTCTTGTTTGGCATTTTATTGTGTTTACTTGCAATATTTTACCTTAATTAACCTAAGCCATCAGATCGTGCCTGCCCTTCTGCCTTCATTAACCTCAGCCTCCCGATCGCGCCTGCCCTTCCAGTTTGTTTGACAATTGGATGAGAGTTTAGTCCCATACCGCCCAAATTACGTTGCCATTGCTCTCTATAAGCTTTTTGGTTCGTATGACTCTCGAGCCATCTGGGGTTGTCTACCCCCTTTCTCGACAAAGATTTGATCGCTTGGTTTCCGTTCAGCTTTCCCTACGGTTTGATTTCATACTGTTCCATGCCGTTCAGCTTTCCCTGCAGGCTGATTTCGAACTTTTCTGTTCCGTTCGACATTCCCTACTACCTTCTTCCATACGATACTGGCATAAAGATTTCTTGATGAGTAGTATATACTATACATAATGTAAAAATTAACAATATCAATTATAATATCTGAAAATCTTGCTTATTAGAATAGATGCCTAAACGTCAACATCATTATTATTGAAGGATCTTATCTTATTGTCGATGATGTCTACAGCTTTGTGATTAGCATCCAACTCTTAACATTGTCAAATCCCACCTATATTATTGTATGAAGTATCATTTTGAGTAATTATTAAATAAGAATTTTAATATAATAATTTAGAAGAAAACTAAATCTCAAGTGAGAAATAATAATAGAACTATAATTTGCCAATTGAGTTGAAATTCTTCTCTAGTTAAACTAGAATGATAATTATTTAACTCCTAATGTTACTTCCCAACTTTCCTTTCCAAAACATTAGCTGCACATTCTCCTTTGTTCCCCAATGAGCTTCTTGAAAATTCCATAATTCTTTATATCATTCATTGCACTAGGTGAGAAAGATAATACAAGAAAATGCTCTTAATATATATATATATATATTAAATTCCCAAAACACTAATCCTTTAACTAGATGGACTAAATAAATATCAATAAAATAAGTGTTCTATTACAAAAATATATATAACCATCCAATCCAAAATAAATGCTATAATAATTTTATATAAAAATGCTTAAGAGAATCATTGTACTAGCTAATAAGTAATATTCTTATCTATAACATCCAAATTTACATCTCATAATATAATTGATACATTACTTATGATATAAACACTAGTAAGAATTTAAAGAGTTTAATAAGTAAACAAATAAAATAATAATATATAAAAATAATGATATAATAAAAAGATATAATTTTTTCATAACAATTAAAAATTATACACATAATCAAATGGTATTATATAGAAAAGGTAATAAATTTAACAAAAAATATTAACATGTATATGTATATTTTGTTATTTTCATATTTCTTATTTGTTACATTTTGCAATAGTTAAAGATAAGTTCATTATTTCTTCATTCCTTTCATTTCTAATACATTTAGACATATCCCAAATTCCACTCACTTTAGATCGTTATTCTTTAAAATCAATGCCAATAATATAGATGTCATAATAGAATATCCACACCATAATAAGGTTTCATCCTGCCATATCATTTATATCCTCACTTCATATCATATAAAATAAAAATATGTAGACATAGTTGGACTAAACTCACCTTATGTCGTATATAGTAGACTCATGTAGATTTAAATGGGCTATATTGCCCTATATTATATATAATATAATTTTATAGACATAGATAAGTTATCCTCACCATAGGTTATTCTTATTTATTATCATGTGAAGTAGAATTTGTATAGATATATATGAATTATCATTGTCTTATATCATGTATATTTATTACATGTGAGGTCATAATATAGTACATGAATATTTGAGGATAATATATTTAAGAGGTATTTCACTCTTTCTACTTCATTTTCTTATTTGATAATAAAGCATGCCAAATATTTACATCTAAATCATTTTTATCTATTAATTTATAGAATTTTTATTATATTACATGTCAATTTCCTTATTATATAATGTTATAAAAGAATAACATATGAATAATATGTCATATAACAACGTATTATAAAAATATGATAACTTAAGAAAATAATTTCATAATTACAAGATTTGTAGAAAACATATTATAATATGTTTAATGATGTATAATTGATTTAGATTTTTATCATGGTCTAATTTTGAGTCTATAATGTTAGAGATGCTTAGTAAATTATTAAGAAATTTGAAAAAATACTACAAATTGATTAGGATTAGATGATGTGTACGATATTTTAAAACTATTTAAAGATTAGTATTACAAAGTTGAAACGTTGATTATTAAGTTGAGTAAGTGGTAATATTTTAAGTGTTAAGCATAAAATATTATAAGAAGATTTTTATTACATTCTATTTCATATATATAAAATAGAGAATTTAAGATAAACTCTACATGAAGTTTTCTAATAGAAAATGATAATTGAAACTTTAAATTACTATCTAGAAAATAAAAGTGACTAAAAGAATGCATCTTATTTATCATGATGTGGGTGTTGATGAAAATAAGAATTTGTTAGGTTATCAAATATTATGTTGGAAGTTCTCTTATATTAGATCATAGTCTCTTATAAGGGTTTGGTTGTTGGCTCTCCTGATAAAATTTCTCGCACATTTGATCCTTGTCTCTCACAAGGGAAGTTGGAATCTCTCAAACTAGAATTAGGTGCACACACTTTGTTGACAAATGTTAAAGTATACAAATAAAAGAAATTTAATTCCATCATTTTTTCTCTTCAACATAGTGAATATCCCTATTTATAAGGATCTCAAAGGTTCATCAATAATTTTCTAAAAAATAAAAAATTAGAGTTTAAAAAACTTCAAATTTAAATAAATTAAATAGTTTTCAAACTATCCATGAATTTTGGGAGACAATAACGACAAGCAAGAAAATGATGGGGCAAGAAGCACAGACAAAGCTGCTAGTCAAATTTTTGGGTAGGCTAAGATCACGAAGAACATAATTGGTTTGGGAAGGACTGGTGGATTGGTGTAGGTTGATGCAAGTCAAGCAGATCAACTAGTGTTCTTGAGTCAATTTGGGTCACATGGGTGTCGGATTGGCTTATGCTGCTATAGTGAAGGTGATAGTGGCAGATCGCAAAAGGCGACAAAATGAACAAAAAAATTTAATTTTAAGTATTTTTTATGCAAATTTCAACAAAATTTTACATCGATAAACTTATGAAACTGGTGTGATGCTAATGGATGTATGTTTGTGAGCTAATATTAGATGCTCCTACGTCATTGATGCTTTTCAAAAAGATAACTTGAAAATATGTCATTTTTTAAATAACATAAAAATTATTTGCTAGTGTATTTATATCACTGTTTTCTGAGTTACCTATTATAAATAATGTATAAAAAATGAAATAAAAACATTTCAATTCTTATAATCCCTATTCAAAGACATAAAAAATTATATCATTTTATAGATAAATTATAAATTAATTTACGAGTGTATTTGTATCATAGTTATCAAGTTTATCTATTTAAATCGATGAGTTGATTTCCTTTTCTAATCTTATTCTTTCCTTGATTTTCTATAATGTCATGTATATATATTGGTCAACATATATCATATATGTAGTATATTTAGCAAACAACTAAAATCATATTAATTTTTTATAAACACTTAAGTTGTCTTGGAATGTACTTATATGGTTTATTATATCACAAGATCTATAAAAAAAATAAGCATTTTGAATTAGATTGAACTTTTATAATCTCTCAATTGTATCATCTAATTCCCAAAATTAACACTCTATTATTCATGTCATTTTAGAACATGCACTTTGATCACTGGGATCATATTATACAATGATACCCTATTTTAACATAATTCATATTTCCCATTAAATACACAATACTTCCCATAACATTGTACTATATGATTTTTACTCTCTCTCTCTCTCTCTCTCTTTGTCCTACTAGCTTGTTAATCATTCATATTACTATGATGCTCCCACTGTAAAGTATGAACAACTCATTGTTCCTCTTTTCAGACAATATGATCCCTTGAGTATACCATACGTTTCTACTGTTAATCCACCATAATACATCATACCTTATAATGATACACAACATACAAGTTTGACTATAGTGTCTTCTCTCTCAAGAATTAACTATTTTGTCAATAGCTCTGAAAAATCTTCCAGTATGATCAACTCAGTCATATTTTATGAGATTTCATCTAAAATGTTTTACATGATCCTTTTAACAAACTTGTCTCATGCTTAAATTAAATCACTATTTCTTCCATCGAATATGATTCCAAGCATCATACTTATATGATTCTCACTACTTGACCTTCAACCAGAAGGATCATCTAATACAATCAATATAATTATATCAATACAATCATACATTTTACCTTAATTACATCATACAAAGTCAATACCTATATTGCCTTCGTATAGTGAACCTAACAACTCAACACATTGCACAAGTACAACACTCATATCGTCCTTATGTGATGAACTCGATATCCCAACCTATAACGTAAATTCTTCTCATACTAGTACAACTCCAAATTTTGTTTAATATGATTGTCTAATGCCATCTTTCATTATAACATTTTGATCCTTTATTATTTATGATTTTAAACTAATCATATCTTATAATGTAGATCAACATACATATAATACACATTAATAACCAATATCTCTTGAGTTCACTTCAAATCACCATCAATTTATTTCATACTACAACATAATCAATTTAAACCCAGTTCTTACACAACAAATATTATTATTTTTATTTGCATAAATCAAACTAAATTAAACAAAAAATCAATTTAAATACTTAAACTCTTCTTAGTTACTTATTTTCCTTTGTTATTTTCTTTTTATAGTCTTTCTTCTTCTCTACTTATTTTTTCTCTTCCTCGACCTAAAACAAGGCTTTTTTCAAAGTTTCACAACTTCTCCTTCTTTCTTATAATTTTCTCTCTATACCCACGTGTCTTCTTCACTCTTTCTCCTTTGCTAAATGAAAATTGCAGCACAGTAATGATGCCCTTCTCAAATTTTTAAACTCTATTGGTCACCTCCTCCTAATCGTTCTTGATGATGCTACTCAGCTCTATGATAACCATCACACACTCAAGTTATCAGTCACCTTCACTCATATAGACTACAACAAAAATTCTCTTCCATCAGATTTTACTAGTGTGCTAAAGGCCATCATTATTAATTTCATAATTGAATTGATTAAGGAAAAACATGTAGGTGATTTAATTAAGTGCATGTAAAATAAAAAACTAATTCTTTTATTTAATTAATTATGTCACATCTCTTTCAACCAAATAATTATCATTGAAATGCACTTCTAACACTATGCCAAATGTCATAAGAAGCTAGTAGAAAACTATAACCATAGAAATTAATATTTTATCATTCCAATATTTTATTATCTATAATTCTATCTTCTATCAAGCTAATTATAAATATGATAAAATTCTTAAAATTATAAATCTAGCTTATCATGATTAACTTTTTATTATTTATGATTCTACTCTCTACAAATTTATTTTAATCAAACACAAAATTTCAAATATTATAAATCTATCGTAAACAATATCTTAGAAATTATAATGAAGCTTATTATAGAAAGGAAGGCCCTGGTACTTATGGAGAAGCCAAGAGCAAAAAGAAAGTCCATCAAGTGAGAAAGAGAAGTAAAGAGAAGGGAACTATTAGGATGGTCTCCACTGGAAGAGAAGAGACTATGAGAGAGAGAAGGGGAAGCATCAAGTGAAAACAAAAAAAGAGAGACATTAAAGAAAATAGAATAAGAGAGAGAGAGAAAAGGAAACATAATAACATGTATACAATAGTAGCATATGGGAGCAAGGAAGAGTGTTGACCAAAAGGAAAAAAATGAGAAAGGAAAAAATAGAGGAGAGAGAGAGAGAAGAGAGTGAAGTATTATAGCAAAGTTTTGGGAAAAAAGAGAGACATTGTGAGAAATTTTGGTGGGGAGTGGAGAAAAAGGGAATTTTGTGAAAATGTTTGAGCAAAAAATTGAGGAACCAAGCCAAAAGCAAAGTAAAAGCAAAAAATAAATATTTGTGATGTTATCATACAAGAGAGAGAAAGGAAGAAAGAGAGATAAATCAATTTCTTTGATAAAGAGGAGGATTTTGAAAAAAATCCAATGGCAACTAGCCAATCAAGAAAGATAATGAATTAAGCTAGTGAAGGCTTCATGAATACAAATCAATATTTTTGGTGTGACTATTACATCAGAAAATTAGTCACCAATGTTGCGTATCATAGGTGCATTGTTATGATGTGTTGGTGGATGTTGTTTTATTACTTTTAGTTTGTACTTAAAAAAGAAAAAGAATATTTGTTTGCATAGTTGCACATGCATTACATGTATGATATATTACTATTAGTGACATGTTAGCAAAATATATTCATGTTTAAGCAAATTGTTTCATGGGTGACTATTTGCTTGGATGTAAACCATGTTTATTAGTCATAGTTGAGATTATCATGTTTTATTTCACATGTTAGTATTTACATGCTTAAAACTATTATGGGCTGTTTCATATGTTTTGGCATTATGTGAGTTATATTTATAAAAAATTGAGACATCATCAATAAAATAACTATGAAATTATAAAAGAACTATTATGAGATTCCACACAAAGAAAACCAATCATATATGCAAATGACTCAAGGGTGTTACTTAAGTCAAATAGGGCCTCTCAAGTGTGCATCCTAAATTTAATATGAGATTCCTTAAAATAGAAATGTAAATTTTCATGAGAAATTGATTAATGAGTGCTACTCTAATAGAATGAGGCTCACTAGAGTGCACTTTTAGTTTGTTGTTTCATCATAAGGTGTTGCTAAGGCTCCATGGAATTTTAAACTTAAGGTCAAGAGATCATTGATGATTAAGAAAAAAGATAAATTGATCCTTTGAAATTTTAAAATTAACAAAGGGATAGTATTTCATTACATATAGTGAGAGCATTTCTTTACTATGTTTGTTTATGTTATTAATTTTAATATTTTGTAAATACTATAATATTTTACTTCTCCTAACATGTGGCATAAGCCAAAGATGTATGCTATATAGTTTTGGTTTATTAAGCTAATGTCATGTGCTTTGTTTTTCTTGGGTGTTAATAATTTTAGGTAAAATCTTAAGCACGTCATGATACTTCAGGTGATAAGTAAGAGGTCATGGATTTTTTTGCATTTAATTTGTCTTAGAATTCTTGTGTTTGGAAAGTTTTGTCAATGTATAACACTATTATGAAAACAAGGATATGGGTCATATTTTAGTACTTATATTTTATTTATATTGCAATAGTTGCTGTATGAACACAAATTTAAAAATAAAGCATATATCTTTTATTTTGCTTTAATTAGAATTCAAACCTAACTCATATGATTGGATTTAAAAAACAATGATTAAAAAGTTGGTAATGCTAATGTGGACCACTAATACATCATACAAATGCACTTATGATACACAATATTACTTACCTCTATTTCTTTTTGTAGTGGTCACACAAAAGATTTGATCTTAAAATTTATATCAATCTTCTACTTTCAAAGTTATAGTTGTTGTTAGAATATTTCTCCTAAATTTTAGATCTCTCTTGTGATCCTTTATTTGGCTATCCCAAATGCTTCAACAACACCTCCTCTTATGCTCCTTTCTCTAAACTCTAGGACAAAGCAATTTCTATCCCTATCACCTATCAACTCTCCAACTCCCTCTAAATAGTCATGTCTCTCCAAAGAACACCTTGCCACTCTTTTACTTAGAATTTGAAAGTTTGTCATTGATTCGGGTCGTTAACAAATGGGTTTCTTCTAGTGGTTCTTGGATTAGGTTTTAAAGTAATTAAGAATTTTTAGGAGTTTAGGAATTAATTAAATTCTTATTTAAATCAAAATTTAAAAATTTATAATATTCCATATACTTTACAATCAATTAAGTCTCCAAAAGTTAACTAATTAATTTTGTGTGATTAATATTAATGAGCTCTACTTGTTAACCAAATTTCTTCCTTTTTGTTGAAATTTAATATTTTTAATAATTGTTTAAACTAAAAATCCTCAATAAAATTATTGCATTATTTTTCTCAATTTTTTTTATACTTTTAATTCTACGATCGTCGAACTTCTTTTGTGTTAATTTTGTTAATCTTATTCTTTTAAGCTCTAGTGTTTAGAAAAATTTCATAATCTTTTTAGTTCATTTAGTACTTTTTGAATTTTTGGGATTTTTCTAAACTTATAAATATTTCCTTATTAATCGAAGACCCATTTTTAATAATTCAAAAATATTTATATTTTAATAATTTTGTTTCATTAGATTCCAAAAAACTCATACATTTTATTTTTTACTTCAAATCTCTTTTTTAGATGTCACACCTTTTTTTTATGATATACGGTTATTTGAAAAAGTATAAAATAATACTTAAAAAACTTTTAAAAAATATCCAAAAATCCAATTAATTCCCAAAAAATAATTTTTTTTTTGGGTTGGTAGACAACATCACGACAGTTACCTGTGTAAAAATGCTTGTTAGGGAAGAATTTTAAAGCATCTTTTAAATTAATTTTCATTTTATTTTTAAATTTGTGTCAAAATGGCTTCTCAAATTTTTTAATTTCCGATATTAAAAACTTGATCGTGCCTGTCATTCATATTTTCAAAAATATATTTTTAAAAAATTTAAATTTATTAAATTTTTCATATAACATGAAAATTTTAATTTATTTTTAAAAAAATGAAAAAAATGAAAAGAATTTTATAATAATTATTATTCTTTTGAAATAGTATTCTTTAATATCATTTTAAAATAATGTTTTTATTATTTAATTTAGATTTCAATAATGGTATTATAAATTTTAACTTCAAATATGTAAATAAGAAATTTAAATATTTGTCAGCTGACCAATGAAACATAAGTTGATGTCATTGCTTCAATTTCAAATAATTGTCAAAAAACTTCATGACAATATCACTAAAATAACATGAAACCATCGAAAACATCAACATATCACTTATGCAAACATAAAGGATTCTTCAAGCTTGACCTAAAACGGGAACCTGCTCGGCCTACTCTTAGTCAATTTGGCCTGCCAATCGGCTTCACCATTTTCCATCCACTTGTTGTTGCTGAAGCCGCACGCAAAGGAATAAACCCCCATGAGGACGATTAGGATCACGATGTTGATGATCGACACCTTCCTCCAGCTATGCCGCAGTGTCGCCAAGACCATTTCCACTTTGAAGAGAAGGCTTCTTTGACGTGAAAGATGAAGTACGAGGAGTTGCCTTTGCCTGTAGACATTACGGCATGGAGGATTAAGGCAGAATAGACTCCCTCAGCGTCAGATCTTGAGCAGCTGTCTGGTACCCGAACAACGGTGGAAGGGAACGCAGCAGGAGCTAGGCTCAGGGAGGGGAGAAGAATATGCACCACCAGCCACGCGAGGACCGACTGTTGCAGCAAGAGGCTAAAAAATATACCATTAACCCATAAAATTTCTTTAATCATTGAATTCATTTTTAATATTTTATAATTTATTTTGATATATTAAATTTATGTTTAACTATAAATGTTAGAGTTCATATGTCTTTTTTGTGATAACTCTTGAATGAGAACTGCTTATATAACCTTGGAGAGGTTTATTTATCATGAAGCCATGCAATGTTTCTTCAAAGAAGTATTTTTGGAATGAGATTCATAGGATTTTCCCAGCTAATCATGTCACACACTTGATAGTGGAGGGAGGATTTGATTCATTCATAGATTGATTGCAATTTGACAAATGTTTTGTATCTCAAAATCTCTTCTAACTTGTAACAATTTCTTGATCATATATATGTTTTGTTTCTAATTGATCCACTAGAGAGATTATTATCTAATTCAAATTTAAAAATTATTAATCTAAAGGTCATTACCTCACTTACAAACCATAATCAAAAGAAATGGCTATTCAAACCATAGAGAAATAAGTGATCATTGTTATAAAATGTGAAGTAAAACAAACAATAAGGGAGAGGTAAATTATGCCTTTAATGAATTTTTTCATTAAAAAATTAGAAGAATAAATTTTTAGCTTTAAAATAAAATTTTATTTTATAAATATTATCAACAAAATATGATTACTGAATAATAAACAAAATGCATGAAAAACTTTTAAGTAGTTGAGCCAAAATCTTTGACTATATCCATCCCCGATCCCTGATCCAGTTTCTCAACTCAAAAAGTTAAAAAGCATGTAATGTTCCTAGAGAATTTTAGGCAAGTATGTATACTTTCAATCTTAATCTTTTTTAGAAATAAAACCTAACACTAAATCAAAGCAAAATTATACCTTTCATATTCTTTATTGAACATGGAGGTTTTACACAGAAGTCCATTACCCCCAAAACACATGTCAAGGAATCATCTATTTCTTCCAAACCTTCAAGATATTAAAGACCAGTTAATATCATTAGTTAGTTTGTGTTTAAGATTACAAGCAGAGGCCTCCCTTTTTCTTTTGAATAATGGATATGGAAATTAAAATTTTAAAAGATAAAGAAGAAATTAAACATAGGGAGAAAAGTTTGGATCACATCTAGCAAAAAAAATTATCGCCTAAATCAAAACATTTAGAAGGTACCAAAATGTTATTGAAGAGATGAAGAGATACGACATATAGAAGGTATTGCTGATGGATCTCCAGCTCTAACTCCAGCTCTTGCTGTAATAAAAAAAGAACTTTTTTCAGCAGCTACGTGTGCTTCAGGACCAGTAGCTACAGCAAAGCCCATAGATTCAAGAAGAGCCTGTTCACAAAGCAAGCACCCAAGAAGCAATAAGATCAAGAATTAATTGAAAAAATTATAAAACTTATTAAATTGAAAACCCATTTTACCAAATGGCATGAATTCAAGTATCCCATGGCCTTGATGATAGTTAAAAAGGTGAATAAATAAAAAATTATAATGATCTACTGGGATGTCTCTTCTATGAACAAAATAGAATGACTTTACTATTTACCTTGATGAACATGAAAATATTTTGGCCTCTCATAGCACATAAATGATTAACATTAAAGTAAAATTTACATAAAAAGATATAGATTAATGACAAACTTAAGGTGTTGATGGCATCATATATAATCTATTATCCAGGATCTGATTGAAAGTGGATAGTTCTTTGTCAATGAGTTCCTTAGAAGTTGATGAAACATTTGTCACAGAATTGCAAGTTGGAATGATTGTCCTCATCGCATGTTCTTGTGCGGCTGTTGGTTGAAGGTCCTAGAAGGCTGATGCTTCCTATTAGTATAATATAGGAAAGTGAATGATCACAAAATCCCTGTTAAAGAGATGCATCAAAAGAACAACACCACATCAGTTTGTATGATCAATTGTAAAATTCCATATGTAATCAAATGAATGCAATCAATTGTTTAAAGCCTTCATGAACCACCATGAATACTATAGCTAAAGAACAATTGACAAGCTAATTTAGCTACTCTAAAAATTTCATAACATTTAAACAAAGATTATCAGTGATCAATTGTCTTCAAGTAATTTGTAATAAACTTTTCAGAAATAACATTTATGATGTTGTACTTTAAAATGAATAAACATTTTACGACATTATCAGAGCCAACATAAGACATGGAATGACTTGTCCCAAAAAAATCTTTTTCAAGTGGCACAACAAGAAACTAGTGAGAAGAAGAAGGAAACATGATGTAAACAAGATATTTGAAAAAACTCTAACCTTTTAATTAAAGAAAAACTTAAAGAAATCAACTTATAAAACAGATTCTCAAAATCTTGACAATAATTTGAAGGCCAAATCACCTCTCATATTGAGTAGATACCCTCAATACTCTTGGCCTGCAGCCACATGTTGCGTTCATGTATCGAGCAACTCATATCAATACTAAAACTTTACCTAATGTTCCAATTTTATTAACAGAGTCCTTGGAATATTAGGAAATAAGAGATGCACATTATAATTCCAATCTTAAAATATTAATAACTAAATATGTTTAAATACAAACATTTTAAAAACAAAAATCTACCAAACCTTTGTTTGATGTAGTCAGGTTTCAAATTCATGCTTATCTACGAAACTCTTGCACAGTTACTGTAAGTGGAGCATAACCTGTACAAATATTTAAATTTGTTAATCCAAAAAGCAATGGGAAGCAAGAAAAATTCTCTAAAATTTTCTAGATCATATCTCGACCAAAATTCAACTAAAATGTGTCTAGAAAGCCTTGCCTTGACTACTCTTATGGACACTCCTTGAGCTTTGTCTTAGTCACCTCGAAAACAATCCTTTGTAGCAATGTCTTGAATGGCGTTCTATCTTCCCTAGGAGTAATCCTTAAGAACTTCAATTAAAAACTCAAACATACCCTCAAGATGATTATTTACTTTAACCATTGAGTGTCAAAACCACCTCAAGCATACCCTCTCACAACCACAAACATCTTCTTCAATCTTCCTCTTGAAATCTTCATTCACCTTGAATCTCAAATATCTCTCGAGAATAACCTCTCAAGGTTCTTTTTATAACCTGGAGCCTTCACTAGGCCTACGACGTAACCTCTTGATGTTAATTTTATGATCTTTGAGCCTTCACTGGGCCTACAACATCCTTTCATGATTTCTTCCTTTTAAGACCTTTTTTCAGACAACTTTAAGATTCTCTTAGAAGATATACCCCTCTTTTGAAGGAGGGATTCACTCCAATATGATGCTTAGAGCTAAGGAATACTAAGTTCTCACATTACATTTGTTGCCTCCTATGGTATCCATTGTCGTCCAATGTGTTGCACAATCTCCTTCCGCTTGCCATTGTCGTTCATGCTCCAATGCCCTTCTCACTGTCAAATTAAATATTTCCTTCAATCTACAATGCGAACTAGCATCCTTGACACAATTATTTACAAACGTCTTGTGGACAACACTTCTTGATCCTCATCAAATCAGTAAATCTTCTCTTCTTTGTGAAGCATCTTGCTTTGTTGTCATTAAAAGAAAATTGCATCATGGTGCCACATGTACCCATTATTAAAATCATTTGACAAGCTTGAAGAGGCACACATTAGAGACCACCGTGTCAACTAAAATTGCTTCGACTTGACCTTTGCACAACAATGAATCCAATTATAATACATGGATGCGAATTCAACATCATCTCCAAATCAAGCGTAGTCACTAGGATTGATTGCATTAGCATCCATCATTAGAGATAACTTTCACCAATATCTTCTTGACTTAGATTTGAATAGAAACAACTCAAGGGTAGTCCCCTCCTCTACAACCTTGTTGTCTTTATAACCTTCTTATAATTAATGATAGACTGTGGTCAAGTTCCTTCAACCTAACAAAAATCACATTATTCTTAATAACGACACCAATCCAATTTTCCCTTTCTGATTGTCATCCTTGTCCCTCAATCTCCTCAATTTAGAACATAATTCCCAACAATATCTCTTGATATAACTAAGTCTCCAAGAAAGACAATTTAAAAAAACATTAGAAAAAATGGAAATGCCTTAATCTAAGGATTCCTTCTTTTTTTGCTGTTGAAGCCATCATCCTTTGACAACCAAACTCAACCATAATGCTTCTCAATAGCAATTATAAACATGCTTGATTGCCCATTATTGTTGAATAGATAGAATGATAATCGTGACAATCTAAGTAAACCTATCAAATGCTTCATCAAGAAGCTCTTCTTTCCAAGATTCAACACAAGAGACCACTCATCTCCAAAATTATGAGTTACAATTTTGCACCAACTACCTTCATGGCTATCAAGCTATGCTACTTCCTCTATCTAGCTTCCTCATAGCTGGGATAAAACTTCCATAGAAACTATTTCAATTGACTCCAACTACAAATCTTTAAAACTCTAGAATACAAATGATTGTTTCATCATGCTAATGCACAATAAGTTAGTTTTTCAAAGCATACCTTATTGAAACATGTACACAAAAAGATGCAAAAATACATTTCCAACTATCTAGCCAGGCATACTATTTCCTTACATCAACCACTAAGAGATAAGATGCTTATCTTAGCCACCACTTTGAAAGATTTCAAGAAAACATTGTCACTTGGAGCCATAAGATCACAATGGTCATCATTCCATCACCTAAAGTTCTTTCTTCTTCACCTCTTATCATCATCTATGCTTCTTCTTGAAGTGGACTCATCTCCAACTATCAACGATCCTCAAAATTACGTTTCATCACCTCATGTCTCTTCATCTCTGTCAAAAGTTGTACTTGTTGAGTTAGAAAAACCACATGCACTTACAATGATATAAATATTTATCTTACTAAGTCATTTCTCTTCTCATGTTGCCTTTATCCTCAACAATATTTCCACATCTCAAGTAGACCATCCATTTACCAAGATCTACACTAGGTATGACCTAATACTCTAATGGAAAAATATGATCCATCTTATAGACAGAATGATTACATTGCCACAACGAAAACATGTAGAAAGAAATAAAAAGAAATACAAATTAGTTACATACAGAAACTCCAACTTTTCAATTAAAGAAAACCTAAACTAGTCTACTTATGAAGTAAGTTCTCAAAAACTTGGCAACAAGTTCAAAGAAAACACCTCTCACATAGAGTAATTATTCATGGTACCCTCAATCCTGAAATCACATGACACTCTAAAGTACCAAGCCACTTGCACCAATACTAATAACTCCTCCACAAATCGTTTTTATAGTCTAAAAGCTCTTAGTAACAAGAATTAAGAGATATACATAAAACTTCTAATCAAAACTAAATAAGAAATAAATAAAACCAAAATCATGACCATTAACAATCAAATACTACTTTGATGCATTCAAATTCTAAATTTGAGGTTACCCAAATGTCCTTGCACAACTATAATAAATTTGGAGTAACTTCTTCCACAAATTTTGAAATTAGATTATTAAAATAGAGTTAGAAAACCAACAAGATTCTCTAAAATTTTCTAGTTCATTACTCGATCAAAATCCAATTCAAATGAATCCAAAAATCACCAAAAGTGTTTGATGTGATTTGATTCCCATGTGTACTTGCCTTAATTGCTCTTGAGGGCACTCCTTGAGCCTTTGTTCCCATTAGCTCGACATCTATACTTCCTTCTCAACAATTGTAGAAAGTTTTGTAACACAGTCCTTATACTTAAGGCCAAACCCTCGAGAACTCCAACTGACACCTCGACTATGTCCCTCAAGACCATATCTACCTTGCATATGCCTATTGATTGTCAAAACTACCTCAACTAAGCTTTCTCAAAGAATACATCTTACTCAAGCTCTCTTTTAAAATATTCATCCACATCAAGCCCACTAACATGGGCCTCAAGGCCAACCAACACCTCTTAAGAATAATATCTTAAGGTACATCTCTTATCTTCCTTGAGTGTTCTCAAGACCTACAACATCCCCTCAAGATGTCTTTTATTCCTCTTAAAGCCTCCCTTGAGAACAAAAGTTGATCCAAATTTTTTGCAATCAAATTAAGTAGCATTATCAATATTTAACAATTTATCAATATGGAAATAACAAATGGTTTGTGTTAGGGTAAAGTTTCACTCAAAATTCATAAAAGAATAATGATTCTTAAAAATTAAATATGATATATTTGAGACCTTCAAAAATAAAACAGTAAAAAAAATTTCTATTTAATCCTAATATATCCCAATTCTACATTATATAATGAGTTCTTGAGAATTTAAAAAAGAATGTTTCAACAAATGCTTATACAAGTAGGAGTCATGATCAATGATACTTTTTCTTGTTCAGAAATATCTAGAACATATAATTTTTTATATTGAAAATACAAAAGGAAATCCTTCTCTATTCTAATTTTTTATGCTTTTGAGAGAAAGTAATACTTCTACTTCTATTTAGATTGTTATTTCCATCTTTCGTTTACATCAAAAAATCTTTTTTCAATATATACTAATTCTCAAATTCAAAAAGCAAATCTAAAGATAAAATGCATATTTGGTGTTCATTCGTGGAATATATGATACTCTAAAGTTTTTCCCCTAAGAAAACTCACTGCAAACTTCATGTTTTAAGGATTCATAAAAGATCCCCTCAATACAAATATAATAATTCAGTTTTAACTTTACAACTAAAAAAATATATAAGATTATAATATCATGAAAAAAGACTTAGCCACTCTAGGAGTGCTCACTTCTCATGTGGCATTAGGCTAGAATTGGATATCATATTTGTGTTGTTATAGCTCATAGTTAAACAATCCCATATTCCTACTACGACAATCACCGTACGCCTAAAGGGAGATCACACGTGGTGGATCAACTATGTCCTACACTCCTAGAAACCCAAGCATCTTGGAGCTTTTATGGAATGTTTGCCCCTAATAGTACAAGTTCAAGTACACTATAAAGCATTACTTATCTGGTCCTAGAAAAAAAGTGATTCAATGGTTAAATCCTTAACAATGTTAGTACATAAAGACTTTTAGAACTGATAAAAGTACACTAAATAGCAAAAGATTAACTCAAGTATATCATTCAAAAACACAAAACACGCATAAATAGCAAAAGATGTAGTCAAAGGATGATATAGTATGTAAGATACTTAAAAATGTTAACACAAAGAAACACATTACAAATCAACAGTAAAAGATGAACTCAAGCAGTGTACATATGAAGCAAAAGATGAACTCAAGGATGTAACTCAATAACACGTCAACTTCATATAACAGCAATATATCATTTGAATGAGGATATGGTGTGCAAGAGACTTAACAATGTCAGCACGTAGAATGCAGTGTAAGTAGACTCAAGTTCTGATCTGCGAGAGTCAAACTCTTTAATTTTCTTCCATTTTTTTCGTAAACAATCTTCTACTTCTTTCCACTCCAAACACAACTTGTTCAAGTGTTGAACCTCAGATGTCAATGTATTAATGCTAGCTTTTAGTTCAGCAACATCTCTTTCTTTAGCACAAACATCAAGCTAAACAATACATAATACAGAGTGATCAAGGCCATGGAATCAAGGAAAGGGTTCATTGCATTGCAATGGAAGATTGCATATATAAAACTCCTACTGTGTAATAAACCTCACAATTCTAGGTTATGCATTTTACAAATTGAAGTCAAAAACACTATAAGCTAAGCTATGATATAATTCGATGCAATTTCAAAAAATTTCAATGAGAACCATGATAAAAATCCTTAACTTTTAAACTCAAATAGTAATGAATATAATTGAATGAAAATGCTTGACAAAAATGCACTCTTTTTTGACAAAATATACATTTGCTTGCTATGATGATTAATAAAACATCACTATAATGTAAGCACCAAATATCCAAAAATATTGTGTTAGGAATATATAATTTCGAAACTCTTATGGTAGGTACAACTCCATGAAGTTTGGCATGTTAAAGATTGACAACACTTAGCATCAGAACAAAAACATTAATAAAGAAAATTCACAAAATTCCATATCAATGACACATAGCGATGATCCACATTATAGTTTAAAACCTTTCTAAAAAAATCCTATTTTGAGAAATCACACGGGTCACATCACCTTAAAATACCTTGTGTTACCAAGGTTCTGTGACCAAACTCTAGAATGTAGTGTTGTTGTTGCGACTTCACCATTTCCATGTAACCGCTTTACAAGTTTCTGGCTAATGCTTTTAGCTTCAGTTGCCTTGTTCAGTGCATCTTCAGTAGCCACAAACTGCTGGACATGAGCTTTCTGAAAGGAAAAGGGATGCATGATATACATCATTAAGAGTTCTAAAATGAAACACAATAAAATTGCAAAAAGATGATTCCTATGAGATGAAGCATTTCTATAAGTGTTTCCATTTGAAACAGTTTCCTTTGTGTTTTGTGGATATTTTCATAACCATAACTAAAAGTGTAGAAGATTATCTAAAGTAGCCGACATGAATGTGGCTTTTAAATAAACCAAACAAACTTGTCTATAAGCAGTACCATAAATGTTCACATCAATCTCATTAAAACTTGGGAAAGGAAATAGCAGGAAAAAGCTCCATATACAGAGCGTAAATGTCAAAGGAAAATGAGACCATGAAAATCTTCTGAACAACGATCTCCTTAACTAAAAATTTACTACTCATTTTTCCAGTTTCTTTAATGCATGGCCAATTTTCAAAGCAGACTATTAAAGGCTAGGTCAATTTCAAGCACGTTGTTAAATCATAACTTCACACAAACATAGCTTGTAGTTTAATATTTTGGCAATGAAACTTTTGCCAAAGGATAACAACATGCCCAGCCATCATATTTGTTACAATTTTTTGCATTGAAGATTTAAATCTTAGGCTAAAATCACAAAATAAACATTTAAAAATCAATTGGCCATATGAGAAATTTGTTAATCAAGTATATATTTCCATGTTAATGAAATAAGAATCACCATTTCGTAGAGGTCTTAAGCTGTCCCAAACTACCAACTATCATTTTAAAGCAATTATATGAACAAGTTGAGCAAATCCTAACCATTTGTTTTAAGTTACATGTTGATCTATATAATTTCAATCCATTCCTCATGTAGATAACCCTTACAAGTGATTAAAAAAAATTAAGAACAATTATATAGTCAAAAAAATAAACATAGCATTTACTATCCCCTGATAGAAATATGTTTACATTAGCTTGGTTACTTCAGTTAATCACAAATATTAATTATAAGTTATCACTTAACAAGGGTTAATGACAAAATTGTCTACTAATCAAAATGGATAAAAAAAAACTTTTACATTTATTAGAAATAAGCTTCCAAAAAATGAATAAGTTCACTAACCTAAGTGATTAATAAAATAATATCAATACAAATATTAATAATAAGTTTGGATGATTAAATTTAGTCTATTAGTTCATTTTAAGTTGAGTTACATAAAATATATAAATTGATAATTTAATCATATGAATACAGACACAAACATAAACACACACACACATACATACATACATACATACATACATACATACAAACATACATACATACATACATACATATATAAATACATACATACATATATACATACATACATACGTACATAGATACATACATACATACAAAGACACTAAAAACCACCTTAACTCATTCAATCTTTTATAACAAAAAAGACAATATAGATTTAATCAAGATTACCTTACAAACTACAAACAATGATCAAGTAAAAAAAAGCTTAACAACCCTTAAAGATTATGTTATACTCGATAATTCTATGTTGAGGTACCCATATATTTTACGTATTATGTGATCATGTAATATTAACTTATAATCTTTTTTCTATATAATAGTTTAATGAAAACATATGAGAGATTAAAAAAAAGGAGCTTGGTTAAGAGTCAAAAACTTTAATTCCTGTGAAATTAGTGAAATACCACTACGACTAATACATCAATCTCTAGTTGTCCAAGTTTCTTGTTCAAAAGAACCAAAGAAATTAAAAAGAAAAATTGCAGAAGACAAATTCTAAACTTACATTTGTGTTCTTCCTGGCACAATAAATATTATACATGTATCTACTAAATAGAAGAAACTACACTATTAGGTGCAGGAAACACAATCACAACTCAAGTAGTACATCCCTAATAAAATTCTTCTCCATGCAGCACTTGATTTAATTACTACTAGCTTATTATGCGAAGCTTCCCTCATTACTTTGCAAGCTTTTCCTTTGGTGGAGAAGAAGGGCAAAGAAAATATCCTTATGGTAGGATAGAGATATGCAATGTTTTCTCCTCAAAAGACTTCACGAGTCAACTCAAGGTCAAGTAATTTTAAAAAGAGGGAGAATGATGTGCAAGCCAAAGCATTGTCCAACATAAGCTTAATTTTCTTTGTTTGGTAAGTTGTTTTTTGGAGTAACTTTGATGACTTCCCAAGCAATTTTAATTTCTTCTAATGTAATTTTGGATAGGTTGTAAATGGAATTAGTGCTTTGCAAACTTGCATTATTATGAAAAGAGACAATTAATTCTATCACTTGGTAATATTTCTAATTAGAAGGTACAACTGTTATAGTTATAGTACTCAATAAATGTATCCCTTACCCTTGTTCATCATCCATTCCCCAAATTTAGGCATTTTTTCACAAGACTATATTTTGCTTACCAAACTATCTAAACTGTTTTGCCACGGATCATTATGAAAATCACTCATGGGCAAAGCCCCATCTGCTTCGCAAGTACCATATTTGTTAGAATAGTTGATATTTATAATTCAGCCATCGAATATGTATTTCCTAAATTATTGTAGTAATTTCAAAAAAGACTTACTTTGACTTATGGTCAAGTAATTTTTTAATGGATTCTTAAGTTACTTGCTTAAATATTTGTTATTCTTTCTTCATTTGGCTAAGATTACCAATCTCAACACAGAGATGCTTGTGGTGACAATAGTGAAAAGATCACAAAAAACTCCTATTTTAAATATAATTGGTGAGATCCCTTGAAAATAGCTAGTGGTAGAACCCATAAGAATAAATAATAAAAAAGCCCAAATCACTTTCTTAAGCACTCTACGTAATAATCTAAAATTAAAATTTTATTGTATGTGTGAATATGTCATATGAAAAGGGATGACCATATGAATGAAAAATATCAAAAGGTGCACATGAAACATTAATCACAAAAAATGGTGTAACAAAATACCTAAAGTAAAAAAAGTGGCAAATAAGGAAAAAACAAATGAATGTGAGAATGACTATAAGGTCTGCTCTAATAGATAATCACAAATAAAATTTTAAGAAATGTAACCAAATACAGGATATCATACAATAAGTATAAGTAATCTCTAATATGAGAAATAATAAGCAACTACAACAGCATACTCTATATTATTCTAAATACAAGGACAAGGCATACTTGCCTTCAAGTAGTTTACTGTAAGTTCCTTTTAAGGATAGATCTGTACCACTCCTTGGACTAGCATAAACCTGATATAGTAAAGGTGAACTTGCATCCTGAGTTGCAGTATCTATTACTATATCATTCTCATATTTGTACCTGAATGGAACAGTTGATAATCCATTTAATATGTTGGACCAATAAATTGGGTATTTCCAAAGCATAAAGTCATTCACAAATGCTATAAAAGATTCTAAATCTTAATTTTAAATTAGTTGCTCATAATTGATTATTAAATAAAATATTATGTGGTAAAAAGGTAAAACTATTAATTCACAAAAAAAATTAACCTTTTTACCAAAAAGTCGATAAATAATAATTATTGTAAAATATTATTCATACTAGTAAAATAGTAATATTTAATTATCTTCTTAAAATTTATCGATATTGCTTCACCAAACACAACCCAAAATATCATAATCATTCGTTAACCATTTTTTCTATTCTATTTTTAATTTTATCTTAAAGAATGATTAACCATGCAATTGAAATGAATAAATTATCCAACTTCCTACAATAGCCAATAAAATATATTATTCATCACAAATCTAATTCTTAGTAAAAAAACTATAAGAAACAGAATTTAATTAAAGAGAAATAAACATCATTATCAAAACTCATCATACCAGACTAACATCGATTTGGCACTAACAAGACATTTGCTCTACACATTAATTCGACCTTGACATTAGTTTTTTACAATTCTGGCAAGAATACAAATCTGATCATAATCCTGAACTTTTTTTAATACTAAAAAAAGATTATTATATTTAACCTATCTACCATCATTCTAGAGCCTTTTCTAACTTCTCTTTTTTTGCCTTAGTTCATGCTCTATTAATTTTGTATTCCTATCTTATCAATGCTTCATGAACAAATTCTGAATTAAGTTGACATCATCAAACCCAAATAACCAAATGCTAACAAGCTGCACAAGGAGTTAACATAGACTACAAATTTAAAAAAAACATTTCACAATAAGTGTACATTGAATTAGTTTATAGATGGAAATACACAAACATTAAACAAAAAAATGAAATAAAGTTAAACTTTTGGTTAATGTTTCACTAGTACATTTTAATGAGAGCACCCTTAGATGATTGAAATGACATCAATATGGCCTTTGCATAAGTTATACAATAAAAAATGTAATTAAAGTGTAATATCAATATGACAACAAAGAAAAAGTAGCTCTTAAACAGTATCAAACAATAGTCATAACAATACACGATTTCTATAAGGAAACAATTGGTAGTGCGACATTGACGTTGAACTTTGTAATATTTTTCTATCTACAACCATTATGCTCCGATGTGTTTTCGAAGCTATAAATGTATGCTTGCTGCTCATAGGACTTCTAAAACTTGAGAAAAAAACAAAGAT
Organism: Vanilla planifolia; assembly: GCA_023846275.1. NCBI lineage: Eukaryota > Viridiplantae > Streptophyta > Magnoliopsida > Asparagales > Orchidaceae > Vanilla > Vanilla planifolia. The sequence continues at coordinate 464,495 of JAIUJO010000149.1, read as the reverse complement.
TTGTCAAAGCTAAAGAAAATCTTTTATGAATTCAGTTTATGGGAAAATAAAAAAAGATTAAGATAAAAAGAATTACCTCAAAAGCTCTGCATCAGCTCAGATGTCAATATTTTTAGTCTCCCAAAGGATCAATTTGTTGTAGCGCAATGTGTATGCAGTGATTGACTAAAGTAACTGTTAAGGATTTCTAGGAGACTCAATTATCACAGCCATTACATCTTCAGGTACATCACCTTCCAAGTCATCAAGAAACTTGGTAGCATCTACTTGAATACTAGAGTTCATTCCAATCCCATCATACGTCGAGAAGGTACATTGGATTCTTTCAATCATATTCCTTGTAAGAGACTCGCATGTCGATCTAATGATTCTATCTCATGATGTCTCAATTAAAATGACATCATGTGATGATTTGCTACCCTTGACCATTGTGTAGGCTGCTTCTTTCTCACTATGCGAATGGATCTCACCAACAAAGTCAGCAACATTATCTGTAATCAACCTCCGAATGTCTCTTGCTTGGCTTACATATTGATGAAGCTATTTTTGGTACTCAAAAAATATCTTAGTTGCCTCATCACATTGCTGATCATAAGCTGCTAACATCACTTGTTTGTACCTTATATATTAACCAAAAGAAAGGAAATAGCTATTAATTAAATGAGTACAAACCTAAAGGTAATTAGTAATTACGTCGTCATTCCAATGGAAAGCACATTAGTAATATCACACAACTTCAGAAAATATGCATTTAGTGAACAATAACATGAACAATAATGTATTCTTGACCACACAAAGCCAAAAAAACCTCGTCTCCAATTCCAAATTCCAACATTTACTTCTGTATAATCCACATGCTACAAGAATCCCCTAATCTAAAAATAAAATAAAAAAAGTAGACAACTCACCTTGCATTGGCCCTCTCGTCGACCATTCGCTTCCGCTCCAACTCCTCTCTTTCAACCTCCGTCATCCGGGACCTCAACTCCTTCCTTTGTCGTTTAACGACATTCCTCAACCTCACCGCCTCCTCCTCCGCAAGGTCCCTCTCCCTCATGGCCACTTCCTTCGCCTATAAAGATGATCCATCCTCGAAATCCAAGCTTTCCTTTTCCTTCTCCCACCACCTCACTTTCACCCCTTCAGTAGGTGCCGCCACTCCATGAACCAAAATATTTTGACGAACCGTCGCCGTGGTTCTCTATGACCACACCCTTTGAAGGAGAAAGCTCGACACGGGGACCATGTTTCCCCGATAGATCTTGTGGATCTGGTCAACGGAAGGAAGCTGACCATGGTATCCCATTTTGTTCTAAAGCCAATCAACGATCGCCTCCAGCCTCGGGACTCAGCCCCCTCCTTGAGCCTGCATAGTGTACACTGATGGAAAAATACTGTCAGAGAAGAATGTAATCTTTACCGTTGCTTTTCAGATGTAAAGAAGCACTGACAGAGAGCTGTAAAAATAAGCAACGTCGACACGAAGGCTAAAGGAAGACGCAGACAAAGTGACTGATGAGTTCTGTTCTAGAAGGTGTAGGAATGAGAAAGGGTTAAGGGAGTGGAGAAAAACGAAGGTATTGTCTGGCCACAGAGGCAATTGAAAATATTATGTATTTTGATTATATTTTTTATAAAAATATTATGTTAAAAATTTAATGAATTAATTAAAATAAATTAAATAATGTTATTAAAAAGCATTATTAAGAACTAGATGGGTTCTATAAATTTGTTATTAATTGTATTGAAAAATGATTAGAAAATATTTTATCTCTTAATAAAAAGTGAATTAAACTTTATAATGTTATTTTATGATGATAAAATAATCTTTTATTTTTTGACATTGTTTTCTACTTTATAAATTAAAAGTATGTACATATACTTAGCTAAACAAACATTTGATAATATTTTGAAAAGCAATTTCATTAAAAAAATAAGTTTGAAATTAGTGCTCCAATTAGTCTTGATAAATATGGTACTAAAAATAGATTAATAGAATGGTTAATATTATAATTACTTTATAAGTATATATATATATATATATTTTAAAGTAATTTTTATAATTTTTTCTTCTTTTGAATTAAAATTTATATTTTGAAATATTGACAAAAACTTTTTTATAAAAGATCTTAGATTTATGATATACTAAAAACCTTACTCCTATAATTAACTATTAATCAATAGATCACTTTAAATAGTTTTATGGTTGGCTAAATTTATAAACAAAATAAAATATTTAATGAAATGTCATAATCATGTTTAATAATAAAAAAATACATACATTAAAATCATTTCCTTATAAATCTATTTATTTCATTTTAAATAAATAAAGATAAAAAATAAAAATTATATTTTTAATATTTGATTTAACATAAATTAAGAAAAATCACTTTGTCTCTATTTAAATATCTAATTACCATTTTAATGATAAAGACCCCTCCATCAATCTCGTATTAATTTTTTTGTTGAATCATACTAAATCATAGTTTCTTAATTACCCAGAGTTTTTATTGAGTAACTACAAAAATTACACAACTCTTAATATGTTCATCGTTAAAATTTGTAATAAATAATGATGATTTGTTTGTATATTTTTCTTTATTTCAATAATATTGGTTTTTTATATGTTATTCATGATATGTATATATATAAATATAATTTTTTTTAAATAATACTTAAAACTTGATATTAAATTTTTTTATTTCATTTTTTATTCTCTTAATAATAAATAGTTATTTTTAGTTTTAAGAGGATTAAAGTTTTATTTTGACTATCACACATACTCTAAAAATTATTTGATCAATTTTTAATTATGATATAATAGATGATTTATTATTATATACAACTCAATAAATTTAAATTGTTATAACGAATTATATAAAAGTTTAATTGATTATTATGGGATGTATCGACTGTTTTTTTTACCAACATAATTTACTTTTTTCTTTATTTTTTTTTTTATTTTTAGAAATGATTTTTTTTGTTGCTACAATCTTTGAATCTTTGTTTATGGAGTTATAAGGTTTTCATTGGACAGAAGGTCTTCTTTTCCCTTTTCCTTTTCTTGCTTTGACGGCTCTATAGTTAGGATTTTGTCTGCCTCCACCGATGCCACTGTTGATCTCGATCTCCATGTATTGAATGCCACTGTTTCGACGTTTCAAGCTCCACGGCTTATGTGTCTTCTTCGACCCTCATAGCTTCGCTTGTGCTCTCCAGGTGTTCCAAGGCCGAAGGTTTTTGCCTCTCTCTCTCTCACTCTCTCTCACCTTCCTTCTTACAGGCCAATGGTTCTTGTAGGAGTTTAAATAGCTTACTATCCATGATGATTACAAGTGCTTATTACTCTTTCCTACCTGCTCTCAAGTTGATACTGGTATTTTTGTTCTAAAGTTTTGTTATCTATCCTATGCTTCACATTGTCTTGTAATTCTGATGAGCTGAGATTGTGAATATCTTTCTATGTAGAGTTTTGTTTTTGCCTATCGTAATTTGTTTGTCTGGATCAGGAAAGAAGGGCTAGTTTAGTTTCATGTTGATTGATTTGCATAGAGTGGGTCAGGTTTCATGTTGATATTTACAATGCATGGTTTTTAATTAAATCTACTTCGTTATCAAAATATCATTTTGGAAAGGAATGCCTTACACTTTTCACAACCAAAAGTTCTATGAGGTTTGAAATCGCTCCTTTACTTTTAAAAGTGAATAACTTAAGTTTTGATTTTTGAGTTTTATGATGATTTTGTCACATGCCATTTCATTGGATCTTGAAATTAAAATGTGCTTGCTTTCAATTACAGCAGCCACTCTCAATTAGAAGCACAGTATTATGGCTAGTTGAATAGAGTGGTCCAAGATCTCAATTTGATTTGCGAATGATATGTTTGATGATCTTATTATAAAAGCTAGCTAACATAATTTTCTTATTAATTAAGATGGTGTTGAATGAAATCTTGAAGTTGGATTATTTAGTTTTTGTTAAATTGCTCCATTCTTGGACACAATATATTTAAAAAAGCTTAATTATTTAATATACATTTTGTGATTATTAGGCTTTGCTGTTTTCTGTGTTGCACCTTAGTATTTATCTTTAGTTATCTTGAGTCATAGTCATTAACTATTCTTTTCTAGAAGCTCACAAATGCCATGCAGATTGTATAGTTCTAACATCTTGTACATGTTTTTTTTTGTTGTGTTATTATTTCTATATGTTTGGCTTATGCTTGTCTTTGTTTATCTTGAATACATTACATTATATATATTTTTAACAAAATGGATAAGTTGTTTTTATTATTATTGATTTCATTTTTTTAATGCACACCGTTTTCCTAAACAATAATAACTGAGATTATTTATGTACCTGATGTGTCCTTTTAATACATTCTTTTAAGTATGATCTAGTGGTTCAGAAAAGGCATACTTGTTTAAAGTATCAATTAATATTCATGAATGTAGTGCATATATATGCTCTTTAATATATAAATTAGTGTTGATAAACATTTTATGCTCACATGCTTGTTTTAAGTCTCAAATATTTAACACGTGCCAACTTGTTTAGTTGATTGTATGTTGTCCTTTTTATAGCTCATTCATATATTTGTTGATCAAGTTGCTTGTTTGGGGTTTGTGAACTTAAACATTTATGATTTAAATGATATAAGCTTTAATACAATCCATTATACTCGAATTGAGCTCTAATAGACATAACATAATTGAACTTAAGCTCTGTTCTACTTGCTTGGATCAAGTCCTTTATAGCCTTGCAATTTGTAAAGTTTAAAATGAATATTTTGAGGGCATAAATCTTATTCTTCACAATCATAGTGTTCATGGAACTAATAACCTCATCCATGTTTTTTAGCTTGTATTACGATTTAATTTAATGTGGGATTGGTTACCAAAATGTCTTTATTTAATGTTCTTTCATACATACTTTGTTTACAAATATAACATATTTTAAATGCTTATACCTCTATACCTATTTTTGTTTTTTTGATTCATTTAATGATGATGATGACCTTGAACAAGATATGTTCTATGGGTTAATATGGAAGCTCTCTCAAAGATGATAATGATGGTTACTTATAATTTGATGCTTATTTTAGGCATTCTCATAAGCAAGTTGGAATGTTGGTCAGGTTTCATAGCTATTGTAGTTAGTGATATTTTTCTTTTTCAATTCCTATTGAAAAGTTGGTAAAACTTTTGGGGGCCATTAGATAAGAAATAGCTTATTTTGTTCATATGATGTTTAGCAACCTATTTTTTCTGCCTCCTCCTTTGATGAAAATTGAAATATAAAAGAATATATTATTAATCTTTTCATCGTTTCATTTTGACTAAACATAAAGCTCTATCCATTTGCCATTTTTAGCCATCTTTTTGGTAATCAGTGGTAACATTGTCCTTCAATTCAAGCTTTGAGTTGCAAAATAGAAGCATTGTTATCATACTGGGGCCATATTATTTGATTATATTTGTAACAATTTAACTTGTACACTAAAAGTAATGTCAGTGTGAGACTATTCCATGAGACACTGTTTAATATTCTTGTCTGTCTAGCCACAACTTTCAGGGAATTTGCTGATGTGAATGGTTTTATCAGCATGCATGTGAGCTGATGATAATCTAGAATAGAAAAGCGGGGAGAAAATGTAGGATTGACCTTTTTTCCCTTTTTCTGGTATAGGGTTTTTAGGTGCTAGCTTAGCTTAAAGAATTCTTCATGCTCTTATTAAATTGGCCAACTATTTGAATAGGATGCCTTCTCATGATAGTGTTAGCCTTTTAAGAGTATGAGGGAGTTGCCCATGGTCATAGCAAACATAGTTTGCTTTCCATATTCAATGTTTATATCATGATTCCAATATTTACGTTTCATTTGGTTGGATACAATTTAACATTTTATGAATATTTAAATCATGGAATTATAAATGATGACATTTTAAGTTCAGTTTATGTTTTCTTTGTTGGGTGTAGTTATTCTTTGATTTGGTTTTCACAATTTTGTTTGCAAGAAACAAAAGTTTTGTAGAACCTAAAGGGCACATGGATTTGTAAATTCACCCAATCAAACAAAAAAAATAAGAAAATTTTCTCTCTTTTGAAAAATTTTTAACAGTTACAATAAACTAATTAGACTTTATGTTAATGCCTTCTCAAGTTGTTTTGGAATTCACTGTCTTCTGTAAGCATGCTGTGAATCTTCTCATATATAGTTTTTTCTAGTCTTTTTTTTCTCAAGTTGTAATACAAATCCTTCTTTTGCCATCTGCATAATATATAGTTTATTTTTTGAGATTAAGTATCAGAAAGTAGAGGGAGTTACTGAACTACAAAATAGGCAAGTGAGGCCCATCCCTCCACTGTAAATAAGGGGGCCTCCCCTACACATTCGTCGCCCTTGTCAACCAATAGACCGTGTAAAGGTATCTGTTAACTTGACTTTTTTTCTCCCAATGTTTTATGTTTGGTGCCTATTTGGCTTCTCTAATGTATTTGTAATCTTATCAAGTTTCATGTCATAACATTTAGTTGCATTGCTTATTTATATTTATGTTAGAGAAGTTGTAAAGGAATTCTTGCTTTCATTGAAGCAAATTGGTATGTGAGAATTTTGTTACACTATACTATCTTATGCCTTCCTGTGATGATTGTCTTGAAATATTTATTAATTCTTCTTAAAAATCCATTATAAGTTCACGCATAGTACTTTTGCATGTTGTGCCTTAATCTTATAATTTCTAATTTCTTTCGAATAAGGATTTTTAGTTAGGACAAATCTGCTTAACTACCACATGTTATAATAGATATGATAGAGTGAAATTTGGTTTCTAAAAATAATGAAAAAATTATTGTTATAGTTTTTACAACCATCAAATGGAAGATATTTATCTGTACGGTTTATAGAATTGGAATCAAATCGTGATGATTTAATTTTTCAAAAAAATATAAACAAATATTTATGTAAATATATTCATAAAATAATTTGATAAATTTGAGGATAATCAATCATTACATGAGTATTACAATATTGTTATATTTATTTTAAGTATATGCATAAAGTCATAAACAATTTTTTCTAGGTACTATGGAATCATGTTTTCATGTATGATCCATCCATAACTAGTGAGTTTATAAATAATAATACTCCACATGATAGTATAAGATCAAGGGTTGGATTGATTGCTTAAATTTATACTTTTAATCACAAAAATACTTATTTTAGGTCATGTTAAATAAGTTAACTAATTATATTTATTTATAAATTAGGGGGGATATCACTATCTGTTTTCATTTTATTATTTTAATAGTTTAAAAAGATCTTTTATTCTCACAAAGTAAGTCAAAGTTTTTTATTTTTGAAACTAATAAGCAAAGATGTTTTGGGCAAATTCAAATAAGTATTTCTAAACAACAAATCATTAAACACAGCATTTCAACAGCGCTCTTCAAACTTATTTTTTATTAAATTGTTTAATATTCAATAGGGGCCAACAAGCATTCAGCCAACATCTCTCAAATGATGTGAATCAAGCATTTGTCCATGCTAAAAAGTTTTAGGCTTTTTTCCATTCTATCATCCGTTTGTTATCCTCAAATTTTTTCAATAATTTCACCATTAGTAGACCATAAAAATTGCATCCATAACCATGTCATCAATAATAAAGTCTGCCCCACCATATGCATCTTAGTCTTCACATTCCAAAATTTTTGAAACACTGCGTTCTTCATCTAATGAATAAATGGATGAACCCCTCTATATGCATCTTAGTCTTCACATTCCAAAATTTTTGAAGCACTACCTTCTTCATCTAATGAATAAATGGATCAATAATTTAAGGTTGGTTTAGCTTAAGAAATTATCCAATATATTACTAATAGGTTTATGTGCTTAATTTATTGTCACTTTGTTTTCTACATTTTCACTTTGAATCTCTAACATATCTTGTGACATCCTTACATATTTTGATCTCTAAATTATTTTCATTTAAGCTTTGAAGTATGCTCTTTATTAAAAACTAAAATGCCCATCCACTGAATGATATTCCAAAAGATATTACCTTTTTTTTTGTAATGTACATCTCAAGACAATTCTTAGTATAAAATTCATTTCATGATCAATATTTTTCAAAGACAAATTTCTTCTAAAATATTAAACATAGCAATTTATGAATATAGTTGTACTACATACACTCACAAACGAGTGAACCTTATGCTTTTGATGTGAAAAATGAGCTACTCTTTGTATGAATTTGAATCAAATATGCCCTTTCCCCTTTCCATTCCATATCTATATCTAGATTGTGTTTCGAATAAAAATTGCCAGTATGTGCTAATGGGTCTCGTATGAACTAGAGGTTCAAGTTCAAATATGGGAAAATTCCTCAAATTCTCTTAAAAAATATAAATGGTGCAAACATTCTCCTCGTTTCTTTTGAATACCAAGGCTAAATCATTAGTTTCTAAACTTATTAAGAGAAAAAGAGGAAAGCATACCTTATAATATTTCTCACTTAATTAGTCACATCAAAATAGATGTATTAAGAATCATTGGCTTTTAAGCAATGTAGATAAATGCTATACTTATTTGGCTTATATTTTGTGTTTTGTTATTTGGTTTGTTCATTTTCTAAGATCAAGTTGAATGATTTTAGGTTATTTTAGTAATTCTCTTTGTTTTATTGGAAACATTGGTCCAAAAAATAAGTTTAATTAATCTGTTAGCAGAGTTGATCATTTCATCTCTATTTAATGATACTTGTGTATGGCATATACAACCTCTTTATACCTAAAAATTCCTTTTTTTGTTACTTAGCCAATGCATGCCATCATAAATATACCCATTGGTCCAAAACTTGTTATTCAAAATTATATTTGAACTCTCCTATATTTTTTTATTATGGCTAATTTGAAGTCAATGTAATGCTTGCTTGTCACTAGAGGCTGTAATCCATGTTTAGGAACATATATATTTTTTAAGGCATCAAAGTTTATAGCAAACTGAGTTAAATCATGACAACAGTTTTCCAATTTGGCAACTTTCTCAATCAAGAAAAATGGAAGGTTTTTTATGAATAAAAACCGTCACACTAACAGTACGTTTTGTGAGAATAACAGGACTCATGTTGTCTTTTTCTTTTAAAATTAAGTTCTTGCACTATGGTAAACAGATAGCTGATATTTTGATCCATACAAGTACTGTAAATAAAGCAAAATATATTATAGAATGTATCACTAAAAAATATGTTCTCAAAAATACTAGTATGCATATGCCAATGTATGCATCCTCATACACGTGCATATACCGAAGCTAAGATTGATCATAATCAGATTATAACACGGAATTATGTTTCCAATTTGAGTTGAAAGCTTCATTTTTTGGTTGATACTAGGGATAATAATGAAATTCTAGCAACATATAATAAAATATATGGGCAATACAAGCGAAAACATGCCAATTCTTGCAATTTTAGGGCATAAAGGACTCTATATAATTACAACTAACCCATCTAATTAATAGAAGCACTTTAAAAATTAAGACAACCTCACTTGGTCATATTTTTTAATAACATACAATTTATAAGGGAACAACTTAGATTGACAATGGTTCCTCTTTACCAATGTTACAGAAAAATATCAAAGACATAAAATATAATACTATGTGCAACTTCAATAGCTATTTAGAAAAAGAAGATGAATGCTTAGTTTTCAGAACAATGGATGTTGAAAAGGAATATAATTCATCACCTAATACCATACACGAAGATCACAAAGCAATATATCAATCAGATGCCGAACAAATTATTACATCTGACTTGAATATTATGGCAATGGAAGAGGCTGCAATGATTAAATCCATCATCTGCAAAATACATTCTGCCAACACCAAATTGTTTTAATGGCTTGGGACAACAAAAAATGCATTGCTTCAATTACTGTTTTAGAAACCCTCGTGGACAAATGTACTTTAATCAATCAACCAAATTGTTTTAATGGCTTGGGCCAACAAAAAAATGCATTGCTTCAGTTGTTGTTTTAGAAACCCTCGTGGGCAAATGTACTTTAATCACTGAACCAAATTATTTTAATGGCTTGGGCCAACAAAAAATGCATTGCTTCAGTTGCTGTTTTAGGAACCCATTTGGACAAATGTACTTTACTCACTCAACCAAATTGTTTTAATGGCTTGGGACAACAAAAAATGCACTCAGTTGTTGTTTTAGAAACCCTCACGGATAAATGTACTTTAATCACTCAACCAAATTGTTTTAATGGCTTGGGGCAACAAAAAATGCATTGCTTCAGTTGCTGTTTTAGAAACCCTCGTGGACAAATGTACTTTAATCACTCAACCATTGTTTCAATGGGAATCAAATGGTCACATCTGGGTGTGATGGCGAGGAAACCCAATCTCACAGGCATTGACACGAGCAGCAAATCAGAGTGAGCATATCGATTCTCTGGCCGATGAAACCTCTAGAGCGATGTTAACAAACATCAACGTTTTTGAATCTCCCACAAGACAAGGCTTTAAACACCAAGAGATTATAGAGAATGATGAGAATGATGATGGTAAAAGTTGAAATTGATTTTTTTAGTAAACAAAAAGCTTTTTTCAAAACGTTTTTAAAACTAATGTAATGAAATTGTACACACTGCAATATACTAAACATCCCAGAAATCCAATGGCCATGTGCCTGTAGAAGGTATGTCAATTTTGTGTTTTTGTAAGGAACATGATTCTCATTCTTGGCAATTGGAAATATAACATCGCTAAGTGAAGACAAGCTTTTGTTAATTGCCTGTTTCAAGGAAAAAATGAATTTCTACATATGCATCAAAAACAAAAATTCTCAGCATAAATGGGAAGCAATTCTTGCCTTGTTTTCCTTTAGACGATCTCCGGTAGAACCACTTTTAGCAAGAAGCTCTCTTATGGCAAGATCTATCAGGTTCAAAAATGTTGAACCTGTTGTTCTGTGGCCTACAATGAAAGAGTCAGGTCAACAAATGTCTTAAGTAACAAGCTTAATGGCTCAAAGGAACAAGGAATAGCCACCACTCACAACATTCACCCCAGATATTCTTAAGGTGAAAACAAAATGGCTTCTTGATGATTGTTCATTCATCTAAGTCTTTCCAACTGACCTGGTGAACAAAGTAAAACCTAAATCATTAGTTCCAATCTCTTGCGATTATAGTCTTGTGGCTAGTCAGGTTGGGAAAGAGAAGAATGATCCAGAAGTGAAAAAATGCTGATACAAAATCGTACGTTTAAAAGCATGCAAGCAAAACACAGCTTGGTACCCCAGAATGTGGAACATGAAATGAAAGTATGCACATGCCATATTCAGTTAGCCAGCAGAAACCAGAAAACAGAAGATGAATGCATGCCTGCAAGCAAAGCAAAGCTTGGTGCCCAAGAATATAGAACATTTGGGAAATTGAATACACATGATGTATTCATTTGGCCACCAGAAACAAGAAAATAAAAGATGAAAGCATGCTCCAATTTACTATGTCTATGCTGATTTCAATTACCTACTCCTTACAGCTTGATCAAGCAGAAAGGAAATTTCCTTTACGCTACACACATCGACAACAGTAAGGTCTAGCACATGTGTATTACCAGTTGAATTGTGCTTGATGGTATATTGCTTGTTAAGAAGAGTTAGACAACGGCTTGTGCTACGATTAGGTGATAACAAATCACGAATTGTTTCATTGTAGATCTCCAACATTGATTCTTGTAAAAGATTAAAAGCATGGTTTGAAAGCAGAAAAGATTGAGCACAATTCACGTTTTCATGGCATTAATCCTTTCTGCTCTGGGGCTTCAAGCTTGTCGATCATGGTATAAGTTTTATCAGAACCAGTTTGTCCGTAAGCAAAGATACAAGCCTTTTTAAAGAAGAGATAGTAAAACAAGGAGTTAACAATAATGAATGAGAGCTGAAGCTTGTTATATGCATTTTCTCCAAGATAGAGAATTAATGTTGAAGACCAAACTGGGCATTCCACTAGCTCAAGAAATGGTTGGATCATCCGATTCAATCGTGCTGACCTAGTGATGTCAGCATGGTCATTTAATGCTTTTTATGTCCACATTTATGTCTATAGTAGGAATAAGATATGAAAAGATTTTTAAAATAAAATTGAATGAAAAAAGAAACACATCAAAGACAAAATAACAAAAAAAATTATCCCAACCGTACATTAAACTATCAGATTCATTTACTATAAATTAAAATGTTTGTTAGATAAAAACAAAATACTACTAAATCACTACTCCTTGGTTTAGCTACTTTGGTTAATCAATTTTTTACCATTTCAGCATTTAATAGTGTAAAATAAACCAATATACTGGACAAGCTCAACAAGCTATCTTTACCAATCATACCTCAGTTCCTTCCAAGCGAAGGCCAACCCACCACAACACGCTTAAAAAACAATAAATACAAACAAAAAAAGTATAATTAAGTTCATAAATCAAGAAACATGCAAAAGAACCCATTCAACAAAATAACAGCTTTTATTTTGATATGTAACATGAAATAAGTTGGCAATAAAAATTGATCAATTATATGAATTTTTTGATCTTGCTAGAGCATCAGATGTTATCTCATGCATTTTATCAAAAGTTATAGTAGCTTCTTTAAAATTAAAAAAAATTATATGGTTTTAGAAATACAAAATACCTTCTCATAAAGCTTCAATTGATTTAAGCACTTATACTCAAACAACTTTTAAAATCACTGTCTTGACCATCTATACTAGCATCCTTAATGTAACGTGTTGATGCTAACTATAGATTTTAACAAACAATAGAGAATTTGAGTTGAAGAATTACTAGGTGCAGTGGGGTACTACAAAAAGGAATCTCTTCCAAGTTCACGATTTGAACTTAGAAATAATAAAGAGATAAACAAAGAAAAAATGACCATAAGAGAGAAAATCAAATAAAGCCAATTAAATATTCTCCTTTCTCTCTCTCTCTCCTCCCTCCTCTCGACTCTATATGCTAAATGCCAAGATTATATTTATGGACAATTAAGTCATTAGAAAACCCATTAACATGACAAGGAAGTATTGAATTCAATGACAATAAAAATAATATCTTATTTTGATAATAATAAAAAATTTAAATATTTATTATGTAATCTAATTTATCTATTTAGTATATTCTATACATTATCATAAAATAGGTAGACTCATAGATCACTTATTATGGAGTAGAAAAGAATACTCTAAATTGAAGACAGAAAATGTTTTACTACTATGATAATCATGTGTCCAAGAAGCACCACAAAGAACTTTAGAACTTCATAGAAAATGTATACGGATTAAAATCTAATTTGCTATGTTATTTCAAGAGCTTGCACTACATTACACAAGCATTCTAAAGTTCATTTAGTTGTGCTCTTTTAACCAAGGATTTTACTTCAATCTATTTTGTGAAGCAATCAACTATCACAACAAAAAATCAATGTTTGCCCTAGGAAAATTGTTTCATAAAATAGGAAATGCCATAATACATTAATGGCTTTCAATGATCCTATTTGTCATTGAGGAAAATTTCTATTAAAATGACAATTTTTACAATCTCAACATATTGTGCAACACTCTTTTGCATTGTTGGCTAGCACAATTCTTTTTTAAAAAACTCATGACTAGGTTACAACCAAAAGAATTGCTTCAAAAATCCACAAAATAAATGGATTTAATAATGTCAAAAAGCTTGAGGTGTTGGATAACATTATTCAAAATTTTTAGGAACATAAAAGACATAACAGATGAGCATCTTAATTCCATTGCATTCTTATAGTTTTTTATAAGCTACAATCTTATTTTGCCTCTCAATGGCTTGAAAATGGTTAATCCTCGACTTCATAGCAAGATATGATTCTACACAAAGCAGCAATATGACCATCTAACTTATATAGGTCTCAAAATGTCTTTGGTGAATGCATTTTCAAAAAGTCACAAACACCATCAGGGTTAGCTTCACTTCCTTTCTTTAAACGTACTTGACAAGATGCCAAAATTGCTCGAGTGAATTGGCATGCAACCCAAATTTTCATAATTTTTGAAAGTCCTCTTTAAGATCCTCAACTTAGGCAAAGAATGATTGCTTTTGACTAACAACTCCTCAACATATGCATCAAGATTCATTCCTCATTGATGGCTATTAACCATGTATTGATATGTTGCTCTTTCAGTTTTTTAAACAAATGACATGGCCTTTTAGCAACATATTGAAAATTGATGATAGATGAAGTCTTTCATTGTGTAACTCAAAAATCCTAATCTATTGTCATCCAAAAAAGGCATTCAAAAAAGCTTAATGATTAAAAGTTGCAATCAAGCTCATTGAATCATCAATTCTTGACAAAAAAGAAAATTTTGGTCAAGCCAAATAAGATAAAACAAAGAGTCAACACAAATGTGTCATTTATCATTACTTTTCTTAACAAGAAAAAACTTTTCCAACCACTTGAGGTGTTACACAACAACAATGATTCAAACCTTAAGAATATAAGCTAGTTCTCTTTACTTAGGACTTGTTTTTCTTAGCTAAGTGTGTCTTCTTCTATCATATTCTTAAGCATTCAAAGTTAACATTAAAGTGTTGGTAAAACATAACTCAAGCAACACCAACCATATCAAAACAAGACCATGTAAAAATATCAATGTCTGATCTAGGAGTGAGAGAATGGTATCCCTTTGCCATTAATTTAAACCCTTTGCTCTCCATTAAAAATATACGTGTACTTTTGAAGGAACTAAAAATCAACAAGAAAAGAAAAAACAATCTATGAAGAAGAACCAAGATGTCCAATAAATTGACGAAATGCCACGACTTCCCATCATTGTACTCAGGTAGCAACTCTTCAACTGAAGCAGTTCTCCTTAAACATTCGAAACCTAACGGCGTAAGACTTTATTTGAACACAAGGGATCAAAGAGTGTGAGGAGTACCTGATGGGTGATGACCAAGATTGAAATTACTTAACAAAGAGTAATTTTTTGTAGGATTTCAGTTTGAAGGGTATAAATATAAATAATCCCACATTGACTTTAAAGAAAATGATTTGGAGATTTATGCGATAATTTACCCTTAAAATGTCTAAAAATGTTTTGAGAATAAAACCCTCTTTTGTCTGAATCGGATGATCAAATGAAATAATATCTCAACATAACAAAACTTGGTTGTAAAATTTATACACAGAAGGTGTTGAAGCCATAATGTGAAATTTATTTATTTTAGATAAATAAAAAATTACAAATAATGATATTATCATGTTTATAAAATTTTCCATCTACATGACTACTTATATTTCATTCCCATAAGCGAAAAGAGAAGCTGATTGGAGAACCAACATAAAGAATCATCAAAGCTGATTGGAGAACCAACACAGGGGAGAACACGACTTCAACAAATGCCCATCTTATTGAAGGCATTCCAAAATAAAGAATCAACAAAACTACGATATCCACAATACCAAACACACATCAATGTTTGTAATAAGTCATGTGAACACGATGTTGGTTTTAAGAAATTCTAAATAACAAAGATGCTTTGGCTCAAAAGAGATTGGAAGCAAATAAAATATTCTCATTATTACATTTGACAAAGTGTTTGCCTTAAAAGATTTTAGAATTAATTTATAAGGGCATACTTGATTCGCTTTAAAGATCACCAAAATAATACTAACAAGTACTTCAACTTGTCTCCATGGCCCTAAAGAGAAATGAAAAGTCTCGATAGGTCTTAAATGGTTTTCCTTCAAGGTGATGCAACACTAAATGTGGAGTTTGAACCTCCTTTAATCCATAGAAACTACATAAAGCATAAACCAATCACAAAGCTACTCAGATCAAACCTTGCTTCACAATCTTTGTAGATGATGACGCATAACTTCGTTCATTTCAAATGATAGCTCTTCATGATTTATGAGTGCTTTATAATAGTTTATTATAGTACATCATAGTTCAAATCGAATTTTCTTGGTTACTTCACTTAGCACCACATTGGACACCTTTCCATAGATTAAGACAACAGGAGGCATGGTTGGGTGCTTTTCATAGATTTTCAATCTCTTTGATACTTGCTTTGGCTAGTTATGCTCCCTTTTGGATGAATTCCTTTAAATGAATTACATAAAAAGTGCCTAGGTTTAGAATAGCATTATCTTTTTTTATTTCTTTGTGATCTCTCTTTATTTCTTCATGCTTTCTTTCCTAAAATAAGATGTTGAAAATTAAGAAGAGTTTAATTAAGATTTTTATTTCCATGAACATTTCATTCCATTTTTATTCTTTTTCAAGAACTCTTGTATTAAAAAAATAGAAGATAAATGAAACTTTTAGATAATTGTTTTTGGTGATAAGCTTGAGGGCTTATGTTTGACTAGACTTGAATATCAATCCAACATCTTGAAACTCTTAATGACCTCCTTCTTCCTCTCTTTTTTTTCTTTTTTATTCCTTTTTAGTCTAAGCAAACTCAATAAACCTAAAAACCATCTTAAACCTCAAAATCCTCTCGCTTTCATCCTTGCTTAAACTTTTGCCAAATACCTCACTCTAAAACCTCCAAAATTATAACATGCTTTCCCTTTCTCAAGTTTGCCTCACCTAAAATTAAATCACTTCCTCTGCTCTTCTTTCCTCCCTTTCACTCTCAAAACCCTCACTTTCATCATCCTCTCTCTACAAACCCTTGGTTAAGCCTTGCTTCCTATTCATTAAAGCCAATTAACAATCCAACAAGGACGTAAGAGAGCTACTTTATGTCTCTCTTTCTCCCTTCTTACCATAGTATTATTGTAGCTAACCTTCTTAAACAATTACTGTAATCAAAGACTTCTTGGATGATAACCAAAGGTAATGTGGCAATAAGAATTTACTTGAGAGATACATTTAATGGAGTATTCTCAAAGTCTTAAAGAGGTAACTAATGGTCTAAGATGGATGATAATGATGTTATCAATTACTCCCTTTATAAAAATATTTAGATTTCTTCATTGTTGAGGTGAGCTCATTGGTAAATTACCTTAAGCCTTCTCTTACATGTTGGAAATAGATAAATCTTCTACATGAATTTCTTTTCATAGTTATTTAGGAAACTTTTAATACTATCATAATATAAAACTATTTTGGTACACTTATATTAAAAATTTTGGCATAAAAATTCTCACAAAACACTATAAAACAATGTTAGTCTCTGGATTTTTCACTGTAGCATTGGGCGGGTCAATGTCACCCGACCACTAGCCCATCTAGACGTTTAGAAATTTTTAAAAAATATATAATAAAATAAAAGTTTTTATATTGACCTGGAACGGGCGAGCATAGCCCGAAGGTGAAGGAAGAAGGCCATCGGGAATACTGAATGAAACAGGGCAAAATCAATCCACAGGGAAAGCTGAACGAAACAGTGCGAGATCAAGTCAACCAGGACCAAGTGTCTTGAGCGAGGAAGAGGAGAGCCAACCCCAAATGGCTTGAGAGCCATACAAAAAGAATTCCTTATAGAGCACAATAGAAAAATTTGTTGGGCAATGTGGGACTAATGTCCCAATCCGATTGTTAATGATGGTGCATGGGAAAGCACAATCTGATGGTTGAGATTAATCAAGGCAAAATACAGGAAGTACAAGATAATCGAACCTGTGTAGATCTGCGTGCATCAAGAGGCATAAGCAATGTGGTAAACGTCTTAATTCAATTAGTTTCTTAACACATTATACTAATACATACAGGATAGCCTACGCTTGATCCAATGGCCCAGATCAAGGCCGCATAGATCCAACTACAAGGATTGATCTCGAATGGTAAAATCGGGATGCAATCAGAAACGTCCATTTCAAGCTCCAAATCGAACGGTTACTGCTTTGTGTTCGTTACCCAAACGGCTAGTTCATTTTAGAGCCGTTTGGAGTGGATTTTGAGCTTAAATTGTGCTCTATAAATAGGGAATGATGAAGAACTTTTTGTGGTTACAATTCCTAAGTCCTCAAAGCTTTGAAATCACAACTTCGAGCAATTTCAAGTGCATATGGTGCTTCCAAATTCAGAAAGTTAAAGTTGTAAGAAGAAACCCGAAATTGGAGGTTTTTGCTTCAACTATTTTCAATTTCTATTCCTTCCTCTTTTCAATTTTTCTCTGAAATTTTTGTTGTATTAAGTCTGTCTCATGCTGCTTTATATTGTTTTAAGTTTATAATTTGTTGCAAATTTTTGTATTTGCTACTTTTGGTAAGGGCATCCCGACAATTGTGCAAAAGCCCCGGGTTTGAGTTGAGCTCGGAGAAAAACTCAAGTAGGTTCGATATTAGCCGTAGGTAAAATCCCGAGTAGGTTTGAGGTGAGCTGTACGAAAAGCCTCGCTTATAATTTGGTGAATTTTAGTGGCTTTTTCCAACACCGGTTGAGGGTGGATGTTGGCTTGATTTTGAGTTGGATCACCTTTAAAATATTTTGTGTACTATTTCACTTCTCTTTCTCGTTCTTGCTTAAAAGATTTAAGTTTTAATTTAAATCAAAAATTGAAAGAAATCTCAAAACTTTATTTACCACAATTCACCTCCCTTGTGGGTTTACTTTCAGCACAAAGAACTTCAATTTCTTAGTCTACAAGGACATCTATGTTTTGCAAGAGGATAATCCAAAAAAAATTAATTGACTAATGCTACATCTTTTGGCAAATATATGTGAGCACACAATAACAATAAATTTTACTTAAATCCTATAGAATGATATATGTTTTTATTTTTTTATTTAGAGTTTTAGAACTTAGGAATAAAAATAATAATAGAAAAGAATACTTACTAATGACTGCTATCTAATAGATTTCTATAACATATATGATTAGATAATAGCTAATATTAACTAATCTTAGTTTACTTAAATTCTCACATAATAGAAAACAATACTTTTTAATTCTTTATTGAAATGTTTAAAACTTACTTTCACAATAAAATCTAATATTTTGAAGTTTTAATTTGGACAATTTGCCATCAAAACCATTTTATGTCTATTATTTTATAAATCGACAAAATTTTTCATTTACTCCACCTAAATAAACTAAACTTCAACAAAATGAAAATTATACTATATTCTGTTACACCCTTGTGTTTGATGAGTCAAGCATAAATGTTTATATCTCATATGGCTTTACTTTAAGTGAAATTATTAATATTCAATTAAGTCAAGTTATTAACTTTAATGTCTAAAATAGTTGTCTTCAAAGCTCTTAGAGTCATGGCAAGCTTCAAGAAAATTGAAAACATGCACTAAAATTTTTACTTGAATTTCTCTTTATTTTTCTTAAATTTGATATATCCAAATTTTGAGGTGATGTGGTACACTAGTAGTATTAATATTTGAAAATGTTATAAGTTTAATAATTATTGAATTTTACCTTTTGGGCCAAACATTATTGATGAAAAGTGTAGACATTTACATTTCATTTTTTTAAATTATTTAAGAATTATTTTTCATGAATTTCTTTTCATAGTCATTGAGGACACTTATAACACTATCATAATATAAAATTATTTTGGTACACTTATATTCAAAATTTTGGTACAAAAATGATCACAAAATAGTACAAAAACACTTTAGTTTCGAGATTTTTCACTGTAGCATTGGGCGGGTCGACTCGACCTGACCGCTGGCCCATCCAGGCTTTAGGGATTAAAAAAATAAAACAAAAATTGTTCCATTGACTTGAAGGGGCGAGCGAAGCCCGAAGGCGAAAGACTAAGGCCGCAGGGAAAGCTGAACAGAACAACGCGTAATCAGCCCGAAGGGAAACTGAACTGAAAAAGGTGACTTTTAGTCAACCAGGACCAAGTAATTAAACCATGGTCAAGGCAGGGGGTAGCCAACCCCAAACAGCTGGGGAGATAAGCGAGTTGGAATCCTTATAGACTTCAATGGTAACGTATTTTCTGCGATTGAGACTAAATTCCAATCCAATCTTCAAAGAATGCGGAAGGGCAGGAACGATCCGATGGCTTATGTTAATACAGGTAAAATGATGCAATTAAACATCACAATGGCAATCAAGGGAATCGAACTTGAGTAGATTTACGAGACCATTAGAAACCACTGCAGCAAACGTTTGAATACGAATAATTTTTGGACAGCATATCCTAATACATGTAGGAAAAACCTATGCTCAATCTAATGGCCCAGAATAAGGCAGCCCAAATCCAACACCCAAGATTGATCTCCAACGGTAAAATCAAAATTCATTCATAAGCCTCTATTTCAGGATCCAAATCGAACAGTGACTGCTATGTGTCTGTTACCAAATTGCTAGTTCATTTTAAAGTAGTTGGGAGTAGATTTACAGCTCAAATTTTTTTCTATAAATAGAAAAACTTGAAGAAATCCCGAAGGTTATAATTGCTGATATTAATCAAGACCTATCAAAATTCTATAATACCTCAAATTAGATAATATTTTCTAAATCTATTTCTTCTATTTAAAAAGAAATTAATTGTTATATGTTATACTTTGAGATGTTAACAATACATCACAAGTATTTAGATCTGTTAAGGAGATTCCTTTCATATAAAGTTAAGTTAATGTAACATAACTTTTAATGTCAGTTCTACTTTTTAAAAATATTTTGGATTATACTTGAAATATTGTTACGAATTTAACAATATGATTTTAATTTTAATAAGTGTTTTAGAAAGATATATTATTTAAAAGATCACAAAAGATTAAAAAAATCAAAATAAAAAAAGAAATGAAGAGTTGAATAAGTAACTTATATTAAATTTTGTCTAAAATCATTTGGAGTCCATTTGATATGAAAAATGCATAGATTATCAACATAGAGATCCCATCCATTTTTCTAATGATGTTATTAAACTTATTCTTATAATTATCTTTATACTTTTCAAATTTTTGATTAACATAGTTATTGAAATTATTATGAAAATTTTCCCATCTTATATGACAATGCTTAAATGAATATTTTTGCATGCCAAACATGTCACGTCATATAAAAAAATATGCAAGAAATTAAATACCAGAACAATATATAGTATATAACTTAACATCTACATCCAAATGTTAAAGTTGCCAAAATATTGATTTATAATTTAATCTAGTTTAGATGTTAAAGGCTACTAATTTATAATTTCATCAACCACTCAGCATATGTACAAGAAAATTCACAGTCACCTAACTTGAAACTTAATGTTGTCACCTTCCTTCCCACGTTTGCTCCACATGCCAAATTACCCAATTTGTAAAAGCCCCCAATTTTTGGCATTTCGCAAACGTTTGTCGACATAGTTTACTTAAATTCTCACATAATAGAAAACAATTCTTTTTAATTCTTTATTGCAATGTTTAAAACTTACTTTCACTATAAAATCTCATATTTTGAAGTTTTAATTTGGACCATTTGCCATCAAAATCATTTTATGTCTATGATTTTCTAAATCGACAAAATTGTCCATTTACTCCACTTAAATACACTAAACTTCAACAAAATGAAGATTATACTATACTCAACATTTCTTTAAAGTTTCTTAACATATTCATAGCCACTAGTACTATTTCACGAGTATTTGAACACTAATTAATTTTAGAATAAATTGGATTTTTAGAAATGGGAAAATACT
Source organism: Vanilla planifolia (assembly GCA_023846275.1). NCBI lineage: Eukaryota > Viridiplantae > Streptophyta > Magnoliopsida > Asparagales > Orchidaceae > Vanilla > Vanilla planifolia. The sequence continues at coordinate 442,839 of JAIUJO010000149.1, read as the reverse complement.
ATATTTTAATCAAAATTTTAAATAAAATCTAGTTTTCTTAAATAATTTGATACAAATGATGTCCAAATTTTTTATCAAATTGTAAAACTCATAAAACTACACTACACATAATGTTTTCTAATTTTTTTAATATTGTTTAATATTTAAATAACATTTTTTATAAAAAAGAATCTCTTTTCTAAAAAATGTATCATTTTTTATATTTTTAATTTTTTAAAGTTCATCTTTTATTTTAATATTTTCTCCCAAAAATATTGAAAGTTATATTTTATTATAATTTTAATCTTTTGTTTTGTGACCAATTTAATCCCAAATTTTATGATATTACAATAATAAATTCTTAAAAATTTTATATTCCTTTTTTAATATTCTTCTTCTTCCTCTGTAGGACTCGTATCCCATCTTCTAAAAATTTATAATGTTTTATAAAGTAGTAATAAATCACGAAAAGTTATAAACTTTATAAAATTATTTTTTAACATAGTTTTTGACTTTTAATGAAAATAATTGTCTCCTTACTCTTTAATTTCTGTTTCACCATCAGATAAATGCACTTAATTAATTTATATTGTAGATAATGTGATTAATCATAATAAAAATTTATTAAATAATACTCATACTATTAAAATATTATATTATTACAATTAATTCCATAATTTGAGTCCTAATACAACCATCATATTAAAGTCTACTTGTTCGATTGGACCATCTACAACCTATTAGATCATTTGATTTAATTCATTTAATTGTTCAATGTATGTCCAATGAATGATAGATTTTTCCAAGTTCTCTATTTGACTTGTGTTAATTCCTCATATGTCTAAGTCATACTATTCAATCCACATGTAAGATCATTAAATGCTCTTTGAAAGATTATTGGATTGTCTATCGAGCATTCGACAAGGACTCACAACACAAATGTTGAAAAATTATTAAATTTTTTGATATTTTTCATTAGATCATTCAACCTTTTGTCGGTTTATTTGATGGTCCCATTGAATATATAACAAAGACTTTGTTTATTTCTTTTATTTTCCTTAAATCATGAAATTCCCTCCTACAGTTATGATTTCATGCACAAAAGGCTTAGTTATCTTTACAAATCTTTCATACATGACTCCATAGCAAGAAAAAAGAAAACATTTATAGCTTGCATGAAAATACTTATACTTTCAGCTTAGATCTTAAATAGATCTCTTCAAAATCAATTGTAAATCATGGGGAAAACTTACCTTGTTTCGTTTAATTAGATTTTTCCCATAGTGATCTTTTAATTCATTTTCTTTTCTTCTTTACAACTAATTAGGAGTTATGAGCAAAGCTTATACAATTTCTCCTTTTGATAACAAAGTGCACATGTAATAGTTTTTTTTATTAACTTAAAAATTCCTTCTAAATAAGTTTAAATTATTTAGTTTGTGTATGTCATATTTGAGATTTGAGAATTTATTAATGAATAAGCTTTTTAAAAAGCATGCCAAGATAGTAATGATAGAATACAAAATCTGAGTATATTATCATGAAGGTTTCAATTTGAGAAATATGTATGTATACGGTTTATATTTTCAAAAACTATTTGAAATTTGTATAAATATTTAAAATTAAAAAAAATAAAAATACAAGAAATTTAGATTAAATAATAAAATAATCCTCTTATTAAATAATAAGATGCGCTCTATTGTCTCGAGCATTTTTGCAAAGTTCAGTATTGCATAAATGAAGCATGAAGAGAAAGAGCTTAGGGATAGTGTGAAAGGAGATTTGGCTTGAGATCTTGTAGGAATTCAAAGAAAACATAGAGAAAAAGAAATAAAAGCAAAATGAAGAAACTAAATTTTTGACCTCACTTTACTAGAATCACATCTTAAAGTAAGTTCCTAATGGAGTTCATCTTCATAAATCATATATTTGTTATTTGGGGTATTTTGGAAGTGAATCTTGTGTGATTTTGGTGGATTTATGGTTGTGTTTATTACATTTTTAGTTGTTATGATTCAACCAAACAATCAACCAAATTATTTGGTACAATCTATAAAACATGACCAGTGATGGGGCTTTGGCTTTGTGTAAAAATGGCTCAGTTAGTTGATCATTGTTTTAGTGCACTAAATTAACCAGAGAAATACAATTGATTTAGGAAAGACATAACAACAGTTGCCTTATTTAACCAGAGAAATACAATTGATTTGGCCTATGTATGCCATGGATCATACGATGTGATATAGAGGTTGTACCATATGATATGAAACTAAAAATGTTAAAGTATACAATCTTGTTTAAAGATTATTTGAAATAGTTTTTGTAAGTGCTTTTTATAAAAATTGGCAGTGATAACAAAATATAATACCAATTGCATAAAAAAATGAGAAGAGAAGATAAAGGAAAAGGAGTGTCCATGGAAGCGATATCTCAAAACCATTATATACGTTAACTAATTAATTATGATATAAGAGAGTTGCTTTATTAAACTCCAATCTATCCATATGTCATGACATCATGATATGAGCATTAGCATGGCATGTTATCATTTGCATATGTTTTAATATTAAAATAGTCCTTTATATATAAATATAAACAAAAAGATTATTATTTAAAAATTAAGTAAATATTTATTAAAGCATAAGTGAGGTAAATTCTGTTTTTGTAATATGACTAGATTAAAGCTATGCAAAAATCACATGCAAAACAATAAAGATTTACATAGCAATATATCCAAATCAATTAAAAGATTAAAAGAAATAAGATAAATTATATGTGAAAGTTGTATTCCAGGGCACTAAGATAAATGAGTATAATATCTTGAATCATCAAATTAGGTATGAATCAAAATGTTTTTGAGAGTTTGCCAAACACTTAGAAAATAATATTTAAAATTATAAAAAAATAATATTTAAATAGTTAAAGCTCATGGAGATGAGTACAACCACATTTGTTTCATCTCGATCCTTTTGTTTCAAATTATAGTAAATTAAAATCATAAATAATAACAAATAATAATGAAGTATTCTTCTAATATTAAGTAAATATATAATAAAGCTAAAAAATTTAAATTGAATCAATGAATATAACCATATCAAAATTATATAAAAATCACAAGAGAAGAGATTTAGAGTCACATAATAATCAAACAAAATTGATGAAAAATATTTGAAGACAATGAGATAAATGGCACAAGAAAGTTACTCTCTAAAATAATAAAAAGGTTGAATGTAATATTCTTGATCATGAAACCATGTAGTAATTAAAATGACTTATAAGGTTTTTCAAAACAACAAAAAATAAAATATTTTAAAATCTAAAATTTTTTTTCTAAATAGATCGAGTAGGCGAAGCATTTAGATCAGACATCATTTGTAATTACTTTAAATTAGCATAATAAATAGGCATTAATACTAACAAACTATTATTTTAACATTAATAAATACATATTAAAAAAATTAGATAAATTGATGCAATATAATATATCAAATTAAAGCAAAAATGTGAAAAAATGAGATAAATATTTCAAGATAGTTATATTCTATGTTACTAAAGAGATAAAAAATAAAATACTCAAACTTGAAATTAGGTGCGAATAAAATGTCTAATAAATTAGGTCAAAACCTAAAAAATATTTAAAATTATTAAAATAACAATGTGATAGAATAAAGTACATCATGATGAGTCAAAAAAGTTTGTTTCTTCATTATTGGATCTCGTTTGGAATTATAGTGAATTATAAGAAGCAAAATTTTAAATTATAGCTATAATATTAAATGTATATATATATATTAAAGATGTAATAAGATAAATTGAGATAATATAATCATGCCAAATTGAAATCTTATCAAGGTTATCAGAGAGGTGATTTAATGTCAAATATTTATATAACTAAATTTGATGAGGAAAATTTGAAGAAATAAGGTAAATTATTTGAGAAAGAAAAAAATTCTAATATTTTAAGGAGAAAAATATTTCAAAATATATAAAAATAATGATTTATTCTGTGAGAGCTTATCCATATTAGTCCAACAACTACTGTTTCATGTCAAATGAACTTATTATGGAATTATGGTGAAACATGATATCTTCCTTAACAAATTTACACTTCTCCATATTTGCATAAAGTTGAAATTCTCTTAATTTAGACAACATTTTTGACAATTGCACAAAATGTTCTTCAAGAGAATTGTTGTAGATAATAATAACGTCAAGATATACCATAATAAACTCATCAAGATACTCATAAAGAATATTGTTCATTAAATTTTGGAATATATCATGTACATTTGTTAAGCCAAAAGGCATGACTAAAAGCTCAAAAGATACTTATTAAGCCACATAAGTAATCTTGGCTTCATCTTTAGCCACAACATTGACTTGTAGATATCTTGATCGTAGTTCTAGCTTAGTGAATCCTATTACCTTATATGATTGATCCAACAAATGTTGCACTAAAGTTGTTTGGCACTTGTTTTTCATTATCACTTTCTTCAATACATGATAGTCTATGCACATTCACAAGGAACCATCATGCTTTTTGATATAACACTAGGGCACCAAATAGAACTTTAGATGATTGAATGAAGCTAGCATCCAACAACATATTCAATTATTTGAGCAATTTTGTCAACTCTAATGGTGACACATAATATAGGAGATAGGAAGAGGAACAACACTAAGTAGCAACTTGATTTTATGATCAATCTCCCTTTTTTGAGACAGCTTTTTAAGCAACATCAGAAGCATGACATATTCAAATTCTTTGAGAACCTCTATAACTACATGAAGTACATAATGACTTAATCCTTCTTAATCTCAATCAATGTAGCAAAGTTCTTGTCCTCACTTAATTTCAATCCTTTTCCAATCTCATTGTTAAAATACATTCTAGCTTATTCTTAATTTCAATTATCTTCTTTCCATAAGGATAATAGAAATGAATGAAAAGGAGCGTCTTCTTACATCACCATGATATCATCAAGGTGTGGCATCGGGGCTATCTTAAACTTCCTATGAAAGTTGACCTGAAGAATCAAATCAAAACTATCAAAAGGATTTACCAGCAAGTTGATCTTTCATGTCTAACTTTCCAAACTTTATGGTACACCATGGGCCATTTCTACCACAACTTGAACTTTTCATTCATTATTTTTAGAAAATTAGATAACTTTCTTACTTAAAATCTATATTTCTAAACAAGCATAGTATCCACAAATGTATGTGTGACACCCATGTCAACCATAGCCATAATTTCTTGTCCATTTGCTTTCATCAAGATGTGCGTCAACATAGAGTGTGTAACTATCACATCATTACTCATTGTGTTTAATAGTTGATTAAACCAACTATTAAAGGATCTAGCATTTACAAAAGATTGACAAGTACAACAACTTCTCGATCAAATTCCTCATTGGTTTTCTCAACCATAAGAGCATTAAGCTTCTCTTGCTTAGGACAATCTTGAGCATGATGAAGTTCATCACACAAGGAACAACCTTGTTGATTATTAGTGTTATTTGTACCTTGGAAAGAAAATAGCTTTTGCTTTCATTTCCTTCATTTTTCTCGTGCTTACCAAACTTCTTGGCATCCCACTTCTACTCTACTTTCTTTTCCTTATCATTTCCTCTAGATTTTGATGGGCATCTAAAACTTTGGAGACTCTTAGTCTACAAGTGCATCGACAATAATGATTATGCTTGATAAGTCTTTCACATTTTACCAAAAAAAAGTTCCAATTGTATCCATAGTTGTAGCCAATACAAGAAGTTGAAAAGCTTATCTTTTTTAGATATATTTTGAATATATAGAATCAAAGAACTAAATTTCTTTACATAATCTTTCATGAATCCACTATGCTTTAACCTTTTCAAGGCATGACAAGCCATCAACAAAATGTTGTAAGGGAGAAATTTATCTTTTATTTATCTTTTGAATTTTTCTTATATATAAATTTTCATCCTTCCATCTTTTGCATCATCAACACTCTACATTTTTCATCATACTTTTGCATCTCCGATGAGATACATGGTAAAAATGATCACTTTTTATGCATCTAGCACATGAGTAGATTTAGTATTGCTCCATGTTCTATGAGAAATTCTCTAATACCTTCATATTCCTAATGCCATTGAAACACTTTTGTTCAAGAATTTTCACGAAGTGCCCATTTTCTTTTCTTCTCCACAACTAATTAGGAGTTATGGCCAAAGCTTATCCAATCTCTCTTTTTTATAACAAAGTGCATATGTAATAGTCTTTTTTATTAACTTAAAAATTCCTTCTAAATAAGTTTAAATTATTTAATTTGTGTATTTCATATTTGAAACTTGATAATTTATTGATGTATAAGCTTTTTAAAAAGCATGCCAAGGTAGTAATAAGAGAATACAAAATCTAAGTATATTATCATGAAGGTTTCAATTTGAGAAATTTTTATGTATGCTGTTTATATTTTTCAAAAACTATTTTAAATTGGAATAAATATTTAAAATTAAAAAAATATAAAAAGTTAAGAAATTTAGATTAAATAATAAAATAATACTCATATTAAATAACATAATGCCCCCTATTGTCTCGAGCATTTTGGTAATGTTCAGTAGTGCATAAATGAAGCATGAAGAGAAAGAGCTTGAGAGGTGTTAAAGGAGATTTGGCTTGAGATCTTGTAGGAATTCAAAGAAAACATAGAGAAAATGAAAAAAAAGCAAAAGGAAGGAAAAAAATTTTTGACCTCACTTTACAAGAATCACATCTTAAGGAAAGTTCATAATTGAGTTCATCTTCATAAATCATATATTTGCTATTTGGGGTGTTTTGGAAGTGGATCTTGTGTGATTTTCGTGGATTTATGGTTGAGTTTGTTAGTTTTTTTTGTTTATGATTCAACCAAGCAATCAACCAAATCATTTGATACAATCTATAAAACATAACCAGTGATGGGGCTTTGGCTTTTTGTAAATGGCTTAGTTAGTTGATCATTGTTCTAGTGTGCTAAGTTAACTAAACAAATACAATTGATTTAGGAAAGACACAATAATAATTTCCTTATTTAATACTTTCTTTGACAAGTGATTGTTAACATCATACAAGTATGATGAGCGGATCAGATGAATATGATGGGTTTAGAGAAGGCCTAAGACAGATTTCCCATATAATCGATAATTTGGCATATATATGCCATGGATCATATGTTTTGATATAGAGATCATACTATATAATATGAAGCTAAAAATGTTTAAGTATATAATCTTGTTTGAAGGTTATTTGAAATAGTTTTTGTAAGTGCTTTTTCATAAAAAGTGACAATGATGACAAAATATAACATGAATTTTATAAAAAATGAGAAGAGAAGATAAGGAAAAGGTGTGTCCAAGAAAGCAATATCTCAAAACCATTAGATATAACTAATTAATTATGATATAAGAGAGTTGCTTTACTAAACTCTAATCTAACATTATGCAATGACATGATGACATGTGATATGAGCATTACCATAGCATGATATCATTTGCATATGTTTTAGTATTGAAATAGCCTTTTACTATTTTTAATATATAAATGTATGCAAAAAGATTATTATTTAAAAATTAAGTAAATGTTTATTGAAGCATAAGTGAGATAAATTCAATCAATGTAATATAACTAGATTAAAGCTATTCAAAAATCACATGCAAAGCAATAAAGATTTACATAGTAATATATTCAAACCAATTAAAAAATTAAAAGAAATAAGATAAATTATATATGAAAGTTGCATTCCAAGGCACTAAGATAAATGAGTGTAACATCCTAAATCATCAAAATAGGTATGAATAAAAATGTCTCTAAGAACATGCCAAACCCTTAGAAAATAATATTTAAAATTATAAAAAATAATATTTAAATAGTTAAAGCTCATGGAAATTAGTACAACCACATTTGTTTCATCCCGATCCCCTTGTTTCAAATTATAGCAAATTATCAACACAAATAATCACAAATAATAATGAAGTATTCTTCCAATATTAAGTAAATATATAATAAAGCAAATGATAGCAAATTACCAACAATTTCCTTTGCATCATGGAATTTACATAACTTTATTTTGCCTTGGTTGTGCATTAAGACTTACCTCAACTTTAGGCATTTGCTCTTTCTCTTTATTGTGCCAATAATTCTTTAGGTGGTGCATTTAGAGGTGTCAACATGTTGAGCTTAGTAGTTTTGAGGGTGGTGGTCACTTCGATAAGCTTTTTGAGGAAAGTTCTTATGGAGTCTTAGTCTTTTTTGCCATTGGATGAGACACTTTTAAGGCAAATATGCTTTTCCTTTTGGCTTCCCAATAAGTGCGAAGGAGAATTCTTTCTCATTAATGAGCCACAGAATTCTTCTAAAGATTTCTTCTAAGGACAATGGAGAATCCATGTTAAAGATTTCTCACTTGTGCAATGAAAGAATTTTCTTGATCCACTTCCTTACAAGTATCATTGAAGAATTAAAGAAAGGCTTGAAGGGGCTCAAATTAATGTTATCTTAGATTATTGAGTGATTCAAAGAACTACTTAGGTTTAACGCAACTAACAAAGAAGATAAAAAATATGCTCTTGTATTACTTAAGAGAGAATTCGATATTGGAGGCTACTTCTATAATCATTTGGAAGTTACATCTTTTAAAAAAGTGAAAAAACTTGCATTTATATGTCTTGAAATGACTTGTAAAGAATTAATAATCTTGAACTCCTTTAGAAAAATACAAGAGTTTGAGTTAACAAAATAAAAATAAAAGTTAGGTAATTAGAGTTGATAAGATCTACTTCTTATTAGGAGAAGTCTCATAAAAAAATGTGTAGATTATACTCGTATGCTTACAATAGGTTAGATTTCTCATCAAAGTGATAGAGGAATCCTCAATAAAGTAGAGTTGGTATTATCTTATTGTGAGGTACCTACCTAATCACTTAATTAAATAAAAAAATAAAGTGTTTTATGCATATAAAATATTGAGTGGGGAAAGTAAATTCTACGTAGAGACATGACGATATCACAAAATCCTTAGTACTAACTAAAATAAAATCATACAAATAAATTATCATCATAATATAATACAGATATAACTTGAATAACAATATATATAAAGTTCAAATTTTCTATTCTTTCTAATTTTTAATATTTTATATAATCATCAAGTTTAGTCTTTAAGTCATTATTCTCATTAGATCCAATAATTATATCAATATATAGCCTCTAATCATCATAATCTATCTAAATAATATTAGGTAGATGTCTAATCCAAATATTGATACTCTACCATAACTCCTTAGGTTTAGTGCCCTATGGAAAGTATGGTAGCTATATCTTATGATAAATTTTTGTTGGCTTAGTATCATCTATTATAAGTAATCATGTCATAACACATACACTAGGCATATATTTAATCTGAAGATCAATACTTCATAATAACATCTATTGGATTTAGTAACATTTTTTCATAACACACATTAAAAAATGTCTAATTTGAAGATCGATACCATAACATCTCCTAGGCATAATATTGAGGACAATATCTTTAAAAAGCTATTTTTTATTTTTATTTTTCAGCTATATAATATCATATGATATGTTAATCGAAACTATATAAATATATAAAGATATATATGTCAGCCTGTTTATTATTATCAAAACTAATATACATTAATTATATTTTAAGTGATTTTATTTTATATTGCTTTTATTTACTTTTTTATGATGCCATGTAACAAATACATGAACAAAATAACGTAAATCATTTAATAAAGTAATGTACCAAGTAATATAAAAAATCATTAATATCATACTAAACTATAATATATAAGTATTTTCCATCATAATAAATATAATTTTAAAGAAGAAAATAAAATAATGTTTTGTTAGATCACAAATTATAAATTTATTTATATTTTAAAATTTTATTTATTAAAATAAATTATAATAAAATATATTAAAAAATATTACTAAAATAATACTATCATGTTACATAATAAGTTATCCAATTTTTCTGCCTAAATATGACAGTTATCTTCCCTTTTGAATTTTAATTTATTTTAATTTTTTAAAATATTATATTTATGTAAGGGTCAACGTACATCCTAATTATAAGAAATTAAAATCATGTAAATTCTTTTTTTATCATTAAGTTGTTACTTATATCATACTTTAACAATTCTTTAAATTGTATCATACAATTATTTAGAATAAGTAATCTATATTATATCGTACTACATACATGATATCATTATTGTATTACACGATCCAATTTATTCCTCATTACCTAATATATTAGTTTATTCGAATCTACAAATCTAATAAAACTATCATTCTCTACGATAATAATATTGTATTATATGTTCTAATTCGACTCCTTATATTTTAATATATTTTTAATGTTATACTATGATCCATATAATCACACTATATGATATGGAGACTTCTTTAATGATTGTATCATATGATTAATCCTATTTTACTAAATGGTTTTATTTCTCTCTGCTAACATCATTTGCTTTTCATATTAATTTGATAAAAGTATCATATTATACCATTCAACTCTATTAAAATTGTAACTTGAAGTTGCACCTTACGATCACCAACATTGCACTAATCTACCTATTTAGACTTATCAATTCTCTTTCAACTGAAATAGATCATACAATATGATGTTTATATTATTTTTTTTGATAGATTCATCTATGCAACAATAATTGTGCTCTTAGTATTAGTGTGATTTAGCAAAATGGCAAACACAATTATTTTTGACAACCTTCTTATAGCTCTATCATAAGCTTATCGTATATTGTGATACCACAACTCCTCTTTTTTCCATGAATTCAATATACTAACATAATAGAAAAATATAAAACTTACATCATCGATGATTCAGCCTTTGCAACTCTCCTCTAATGGCACAACTTTGCTTCTTAGTTTTGTTATATGAAAAAGCTCATTGGAGCACATAAGTTCACTTGAACTTAGCCTCTATTTGGCCTACTAGACCTATTATTTATTAGCCGAGACAACAAGGTCGTGATGACCTGAACTCCTCAAAGCTCACTATTGAATTAAGCTTGGGAAATGAGGGTGCTTAAAATCATTTTTTATCCTACCCATACCATGATTGTTGAGAATTTGAAAATCTTATTCCCATGGGTTTCAATATGATATCTTTATAAAACACCTAAATATTATATTATTTACAAATATATCATCTTATTTAATATTTTTCCATAATGATATTTAGAAATTACATATATACCCCATCAAAATCTAATATTTATATATTTATAAATATATTATTCACTAATTAGTTTTAATTTAAGACAAAATTTCTAAAATTATAAATTTAACATGATGCATTTTATACTTTAATATTTATAAATGTATCAACTACTAATTAGATTTGACATAAATCATAATTTTTAAAATTTCAAAACTATCTTACACGTCCAATTGATAATTACATTTATACATGTATCTTTAATAATTTACGAGAAATTTTTTAGATCTTTAGAAATTAAAAACTGAATGTCATTGAGTTCATCTCCCAAGAGTTCTATTTATTGATATACTCAAATAATATATTTTTTCACTAAATTTAAACTTATGATATATTATGAGCACTTTATTGTTATTTAAACAATTTTATATAAAAATATTATATTTTAATATTTTTATATAAAAATAATATATTTTAATAAGTTAATTTGATTAAGTTTAATAATATTTTGTCACAATCTTTTTGACTTAAATATAAAATTTTTCTATTTGATATAGTTTGAGATTGACAGTTGTTACATTTAAGATTAAGTTAAGGGTAATAAAAAATTTAACTAAGGGAGAGGTGGTAGGCTTTGATTCATAAGTCATTGTTGTGGTGTCAATAAGATGATGTTGTGAAGGATTATAAGGTATAAGATTTTTGAAAATGGAAGCAAAGTGATTATGGCAAAGAGTGATACTAAGAGCCTCAAGGTGCTCTCGATTAGAAGAGAGGGATTTGGTGTTGCCTCGCTTCCTAGAGTTATTAAATTACCTTATATGCCCCTTTAAAGTATAAGAAGAAATAAATTTGGTAAAATATTTTATTTGTTATTAAAATAAATAGAAATGATTGTTGGTGGATGAAGAAGAAAGATTGCAAACTAATGAGGTGGAAATGTAAGGAACTTTGCTTGCTTCTTAACCAAAAGTGTTGAGAGATTCTCTTTCAAATAACAATATCATAGATTCTTAGTCTCCATTTTAGCTTACCTATCTAGTTTCTTACAAGAGATGTTAAAAGAGGTTAATGTCAAATTTAGATTCAAGGGAATCAACAAAAACATAGTAAAGATTTTTATTGAGTGTGATTATAAAAAGAATTAAGTAATAACTTGGGGTCTCCTAAGTCGAGGATCACAAAGGAGGACGAGAAAAACTAGAGGAATAAATTAAAATTCTATTTCACTTTAGAAAAATGCTTGTTCTTCAAGTATGCAAATTTACTTCCTTCAATTAAACCATAAGTGTCACTTCCTATTTGAGTTTGCATCTCAACAAAGAATGAACAAATATTATCTTTCTTCTTTTATTTCCTTGGAGGTTGTGTTGCATGTGGCGACACAAGACATTGTCAAAAGGATAGTTAAACTTTACACTTACCTCCTTATATGCCGACATTACTAGAAGAAATGGGTACGAGATGGATGAATCATATACATTTCTCCTTAGACGATAGCATTGTAAGCGATGGAAATTAAGTCTTGATTGTCCAACCTCAAGCTATTGGTATTATCAATAATGGTTCTCAAACTTTACATCTCTATTATTTATCATATAATTTTATTATAGATTGATAACAAAAATTTGTGATGCACATTTATGCATCTTAAAATTGTAATAAATATTATCAATAAAGGTGTGTTTATTGATAGATAATAATTTTATAATAATATAACAAAAGATATTATTGTTTTCAAAATTTAATAATAATATCCCAATCTTTTAATTAAATTTATTTTTATTAAAATATTTTAAAAATTTTAATCCCGTACTAACGTGTATAGCAATCCTAGTGTCGCCAATCAAATTCAAAACAATACTCCTTCTTTTGTTTAATAAATTATTAATATATAGTAATTATCTTTTGTATTTAAACATTTTCCATCCTGAAACTGCATAAGCTCCTTAGCTTGGTTCTTCTAAGCTTCCCTTCGAATAGGGTTTTGTTAATTGATCTGTAGAAATGGTGACGGCAGCGAACCTCCGCTTACCGGATTCCTTCTCTGCATTTGGAAAGGCAGTCGATAGGCTGAGCCATCCTCTGCCTCAATCCAGGATGAAGCTGGACCCAGAAGGATACGAGGCAAAGCTTGTCCTTATCTACGGCCATTTCGAATCGTCCCTACATCTCTTCCTTCAGCAATCCATGCTCAGTTCATCATTGGGCATAGTGGTCTCGAAGGATCTCGGTGACATCACGATGTTCCTGGCGCAAATGACCCCATAATATCCCCGATGCCTCGCTGAATTTCCTCATTAGTCTCTCATCTCCTTCAATCCGAAGTTCGGACCCTCTTGTCTTCCCTTCGTTCCAAGCACAAGCCATCATCCTCGTTGTGAATGAGAAGGTTCATTATTTTATTTTATTTTTTGGTCGAATCTGTTATAGTGTTTGGTACACTTCAATTTGGAGGGCCAACATTATTCAACATATTTTTGTTCAGCATTTTAATGTGTGGAAATATCTTTTTTTTGTACTGATCAAAGTTATATTTTGAACTGGGCATTGGAGAAAATGGGAAACTTCCACTTCATTGAGCTTTAAGAGAAGATTGTAATTGTTGATAAGTTGTTAGACTTGCTTAGGCCTTTCTAATAGTTGGTCAAGGTGAAAATTTGATTTCCCTCTGTAAAGAACAAAACAGGCACTTTTTCCCATGATTTCTTAAATATAAAATCTTAACTATTTCTTGTGAGGCTATATCTTTCTTTTGCTACATTCCTATATTAAAAAGGTTTAGGCTGCCAACACCGAATTCATATTCTGTTATTATAATTATAAGAAAAGTCCTTTAACACATCAGGTGAGGTCAGATACATTGATTCTAAGAAGCTATTGTTTTTTTCATTAATTGCCTTTCTTCTGGATCCAAAGTTGTTAAAGCCATTTCCAATAGTCAATAGTCATTTTTTTTGTTCTATATTTTTTGTTTTTTTATAGGAAAGATTTAGTGATCTACTTCTCTTATAGAATCACAAAGTAAACTTCTTAATATAACCAAAACATCTAGATTGATTTTCTTTAGGCTTGTCCTCAATTAGTCAAATGTCAACTTTCTCAGTTATAGTAAGTTACTCTTCCAACTTAAAAGCTTTATCTCTATAGCAATTATTCTATTTGTGTGTTTGTACTCATACATTGACATTTGATACCATTCAATATTATAAATTTGCCTTTATTCTTGAGTGTGATATTTTGATGACACAACACTCAGATGTATGTTCTATTTTTGTCTAATTTGTTCAGTGCTTGCATCATAGTAGTGACATTTTTTTGTTAATTTTTCTATCATTTTGAAGTATAGGATCAAAATAAGTAAATTTTGTATTGTTCCTTTTTTTATGATAACTATTACAATCAATATGTTTTTGGAATTACTTGTCTAAATATAAATTCCTTATTTTTATTACAAGAACTAGAAGTGCGATACCATTTAAATTTTAGAGTCATTGTTCATAGACTTAGTTTTTTTATCTATTTGCTTAGTCTCAATTTTGATTTATCTCTTGCTTAGTCTTATCAATTGGTATAAAATTATTAGCAAAATTCATAATAATGTTTATCTTGAATTTTACAATTGCATCAATAATTAGTGTAAAATTAAAGCTGTCTTTTATTGTTTATGTTGTTAGAAAGTTTTATGAAAGGAGGAGTGCAAAAGTACTTATGAAGCATTATCTTTTAAAGTACAAAAATGGGAGTTGTGAGAAATTTTCAAAATGTTTTTGATGCTTTTAGTGTATAGGTAGAAAACATTTTTGAAATTAAGTTTACGAACACACCCAAGGACTTAAGGCATAGCCATAATGAAATTCAATTGAAATTAAGAAATTTTTAATATGTTCTCCTTATGAGTGCAAAATAATTTTTATTATATGCAATTTTTATTTATTTTTATTCTTTTCTAATGCCTTATCAACATAAAGCCTCCTTATACACTCATCATTGCTTTGTTATACATGTTTTTCATAATTTCAATATGTATAATGCTAGCTTCTTCTTTTTTCCTTTTCTAATGCTTTTTCGAGCTTGTAAGGGAAATATCATAGTAATAATAAATTTGAGTTCATGATGATTCCCTTGTAGAATTAAGAAAATGTTTTTTTTTGAAGTAATGATAAGAAAATGTTACAATCATTTTATGTTCTTCAATAAGCTCTTTAATCACATAACAAACATTCATTATATAATCGTTTATAGACTTATCCAAAATTGTACTAACCCATTTCTATTTCAATTCTTACTTGAGTATTGAAGCTTGAATCCTAAAATTGGTAATACTTTGGTTTTCTGACAATGTTCCTAGTTTGTTGAACAACAATAACATTTATCTTCTTATGAATCATGATATTTAATTAACTTAGTGAAATTTATGATTTAATAATATTTTCTTGAAATTTTTTCTTTATACGTATCCATCCATGATGGTGTAGGAATCCTTACTTCTTTTTAATTAACTCATTGTTGATATAACCATCTTTGTTAATCTTTTTGTATATTTAGACAATAAATCACATTGCTTATAGGAAGTCTTGAGCATTAGCTTTAACACATTTTTGGACATACATTGCCAATTGTTTGGCTATCTTGAGGACAATGGAGTGGTACAAGTCATAGAAGTAGATGGTTAGGAGGCATCCGAGATAAATGAAAAGATACATCATAGAGTTGCCTAGAGGTCAACTAAAAGAATTAGGAAGGAGAGATTGATTAGTGGGGTTTTCAAGTGTATACTAAAAACTAAGAGAAATGGCTTATGTAAAATATTTTACCAGCTTCAAATGCCTAGATGAAGGCTATGAAAGTTTATGGGCTTAAACCAAATGAACTTAAAATAACCAAAATGGAAACTTTTTTCATAATATTATTTAGTATTGCAAAAGGTATGTTGTTCCAATGATTCTACAAAAATTGAAGTTCTCTAGCATGTTATTGATTTTTTTGTTTGTTTTGAAAGTTTATGCTTTTAATTATGTTTTTCATATTTGTATAGGCAGATTATTGAGTTGGATGTGCCTCTTGAATTATATATGGACCTTCAGATCGTTGGTGATCGAAACCTCATAAAACTTGCATTTTCCTATTTTGTGCACAGTATTCGGCACATGAACAAAAAACATAGAAATGAAGCAAAAAATAAGAAGCTTCAAAATATTCTTTTCTCATTGCTATAGATGTGTGATGTCATATATACTCTATTTTTGCTGATTTTTCTTAATTTTGTTGATTATAATAACTGATGTATGATTTCTTGTTTGAAAATTATGGTTTGATGATCGAACTGCTAATGCTACTTCCAAAGCATGCTTTCACAGTTCTTGAAGTTTGATATTTTCCTTATCTCTGCAATTGGTTAAGTCCCATTAGTTATCTCAAAATGCCTTTTTTATTGTTTCTTTTTGTTAAACACATGGTCATAGTATCAGCTCTGTGTTTCCTTATTAGTTATTAATGTGTTGATGATGATGATGATGATAGTGAAGCCTCAAGTGATGAGGATGATGAATATATCAAAAATCCACAAATCGTTCTTAGTAGGGAAGCTGTTTATAAGGCATGTAGTTGGTGTCTACAATTTTTTTTGCTTTCTTCTATGGAGTGATGAAGATGCAATAAGCATGATATGATGCCATAGTTCTTTCATATGATAATATAGGTGGTGTTAGAGTCCATGATATGTTGTGGTGTTAACGATCAGTAAACAATGATTGACATATATTGCACTTTAACTTTGAGATGATGATGGGGCTTTCAAAATATTTGCATAAGGTCTTGGATTTTGGATTGAATAGTTTATATTAAAACTACTGCGCAAGTCTTGATTCAATAAAGTAAAAGCCTTTTTGTTTTAGTTGCAGAAGTTTCAACCGAGTATTTAGTTTTAAAGTTTTGTCTCTATTTCCATCTAGAAGGACGGTCATTCCAGCAAGTCATTCTTTCGTTTGACTAATAAATGCTCTGTAGTAATGTTCTAGAAATCCTAAATAATTAAAAACTAAAGTGTTATTCTAATTAGGTCTTTGTAGTTAGGTAAATTGGGTAAATTCTTTAATATTGTTCAATTTGACTTGAGGACATTCAATAAGTTTTTTGTTGCCTAGTCATTGACTCTGAGTTTGTGCTTTGGTTAAGACATGCTTGAGTTAGTATAAGTGCTTCAGTCAATTTTTCACATGTTTGAATGGAATGCTATATTGGAAACGATTTTCTTACTTGCTGGTTTGCTATATTATTCTCATATTTTTTCCCTAGTGTATTCAGAAGAGCAGTTTTTTGAGACAATGCTCTTTCCTCGTAAAGAATGACCTAGTCACTTGGAGGTGGAGAAGTTGATATGCATAAATTCGAGAATTTTCAAATGTCATCGTTATACGTTAAGTAAAAAAAGATTCACAGATGGCCTCTACAATTTGATTGGGTGATATAATCTTAGCAAAAAATATTTCAAAGAAATTGGTCATCAGAACTTCGATATGTATCTTCTCAATTTTAGCTCTTTTGCATCAATTCCATCTGTAGATTTTCATGTTGCTCACTTTGTTCTGTTGAACTTTGAGCATGAGTTTACATTTTTGTTTTAACTGAAGTTTATGCTATTAAATTGAAAAAGAAATGCTATTTCCACTGAAAGGTCTCGATAGTCTCTCAAGTTTTTGTACTATTTTTTTTCTTTTACCTATAGTCTATGTGATTACAAAAATGATGGTGGTGGTAATTGTATTGTAAGGAAAAACTTGACTTATGGAACACTTTCATTGATTAACGTATGTTCCGTATGATCATTGCTGCAGAATTGGGTTAGGTATTGGAATTCCTAAATATTTTTCTAATAGTGATATCTTTGCACATATTTGGGCACAATACAAGGGCACTACTTCGAGCATGAAAAAGAAAAAGTCAAAATTGCAACATGTTGTTCGCTGTATGAAAAGGCAGCAACGTCTATCATCAAAAAATGAAGTAGCACACTCGTACCCTCCTCTTATTCATCCTAAAGATGCACTGGTTAATAAACCTTGAATTGAAGTCCTACTTTTTTTTTGAAAATTTTTGTTCCAAGCTGTAATTCATACTTTGTCTAACTCCACAGGGCTTTGCTGAGATGCTCTTCTCTCATCTTCATGTATACAATGAACGATTTGAGGTGGTTAGCTTTCTTGTCGCTCTCCATGTAGTTATTTTATGTCTTTAGTATGTAGGCACCTATTAGATAATCAGATTTATACTTCTTGGTTGTGATTGCTTCTATAATGGTGTTTTCTTCTTATTGTTAATGATGTCTACTTCCCCTTACTTTGTTGAATGGTGATACCTATAGTTTGATGGTAGCTTTTTGGTTCTCTTAGATTTTCCCTTTTTCATTCTTGCCTTATCAGTTTTTTTGCTTATTTTTAAACTTCTTTTTGAGGCTCCAGATTCTTTGCATGGGTGTGTTGGGGGTCATTATTATATATATAACTGAAGATTGAACGAGGAACATTGAATTAGATTCATAGATCATCTGTATTTTTAAAAACTACTTAGTTTGAAAATTTGTAATTGTACAATATTATCTAGTATTTTTAAATATTGTTGGAGTTTTTGGCGTTTGTCAACATGCTAACAAATCTATGGAAAGCTTTAAAATGGGTCCATTTTTTTGTCAAGCGAGGTTAATTCCACATAAAGCATAATATATCAACCTTTCATGTAAAAAACGTTAAATATTCCTGTAGTTGAATTCGTATTTTTTTTAGCAAAATGGTCTAATTTCAAGGTCATGATCTGTTGAGCAGCAGCTAGCACTTCCTTTTATGATTCTTTTTAATTTTAAAAATATTTATTGAGAATTGTTGAAATTTGGTTTGATGCCTATGGTCACAAAAGGCAATTGTCAAATTAATTGCTCTCTAAGATTAGAATCGTACTTCTTTGCATATTCATTTTGATTCTTCTTTTGGCTTCTCAGAGATTGAATTGTAAAGTGGATAACGTCTTAGGTCTAGTATAGAGTATCGTCAAATATGTTGGATTGGGGTGTGCATTTTTCCCACTGCACCAATTTCTAAGAGTTTTGATTGAAGAAAAATTTTAATCTCAGTTTCTTGCCACTGCTAATTCCTTGAGTACATTATAGCCTATTACATTTCATTTCCCTTCCTGAAGTGACTTTGATTTTTATATGAATGTAGTGAGTTATTCATAGTAGATAATAATACTAAGAATAATAGGTTTGGTTTTGGATTCCATTAACTGTATTTGTTGGTGGAGCTATGTTTAGTTAGGGATGGACTATATTTAATTTCCTGCCAATTTCCAATTTGGGTAAATACTGAATCAATTTGTGCATGATCATTCTCGTCCTGAGGCGTTTTATACTCTGTTTAGATATTGAATATTTTGTCATTACTGAGTGGTGTACTAATTTCAATCTTTGGCTTGTGTTCTATTAGGCAATTGCTGTTGGGTTAAATTTGGCACGTGAGATGTGCTTGAGGATGCCATTGGCATGTGTTCTATTCATCTGATTGGGTTTCTGTTGAACTTGTTATGCTTTGAAGCAATTTTATTTGTTAATTGTGTTGGACTATTGTGAAGTATTTTTGTGTTTTTTTAATGGATGCTTTTGTCCTTGCTTGGTTTCTTTTGTGATGAATTTTTGTGTCCAACTTAGTTTTTTCACAGATGGTGCTGGCTTGCAAGTGGCTCCCCTTGAAAGCGACAGCACTGTATGCCTTTCTCCTAGCATCCAATTTGGTGCAGGTGGAAAAGAGCTGTTGGTAAGCCAACAGTTTCCATGCACTCCTAAAGTTCACATTTATTGTATTAGCACTTTTGATGGTCAAATTGTCACTCCCCGTTTGGCTTAATATTAAACTATACAGACAATATCAGAATACCGTACAATAAAGAGAGCATGTGATATATCTAAAGGACACAATTCCAAAATTGAGTTGGGGTAATGAAAAGCATCAAATATCCAATATAATATCTTAAGATAAAATAATAGCATAGAAAGCAACAAACATGATCTCAAGCTATCAAATGAAAGATAAGTTGAAAAGTATATAAATGTATCTTTTGTCAACTAAGTATAACAATTGTCTTCACATTTAATGTCTTTCACAAAATTTAAAAAATAATATGCTATTTAATTCAAAGTCTTGAGTTATATTTTAAGAACCCTTAGCTTTGTATATGCATGAATCTTGTCTTATAATATAAGTAAATGAGCATAATATAATTAATTTGTAAACTACTAATTGCAAGAGGATAAAATAATATGGATGTGTGGTACAATAAAGATGGAGCAATAATTAAGAATAATATATGCTATCAATAAAAGATATAAAATGCTGAATCATTATTTATATGCTCATAATACACATAATTGTCATATAATATTAATATCATACATTATTTTTTCTTGTTTTCATATTTTTATTCTTTTTATTTTATTTTTAAAATTTTTTACTTATTGTTTTAAGATTTTAATTTTTTCATATGATCACTATCCTCACTCAGGATTCCATATCAGATTATTTATCATGGAGCCATCGCTCACATTGTCTGGTATTTGGTAGTCACATGGTGCTGTACTTGTCGTGCTATGGCTCACAATTTATCTACTACAGACAATAGGGGTGATCATATCATATATCATTGCACCATTCCAAGCATTATTTAGAATCCTGCATTCATGGTGGACGATTTTTTTTTTCTTATTACATATTTTAGGTGCCAACAATACAAAAGGTCATTCTCTCATGTCGAACAATCGCGAGATGGGGTCATAAAGAAATCATCACATTCTTATTTTATCATTTTCGTGTTCTAGATTTATTTAGTCAATCATTCTCGCTCTTTTATTAATTTCTTTTTCTATCATATATTTCTTTTTTTTATTTCATTTTTTTAATTGCCATTTGTGTGTGTATATAATTATAATATGTTGTCATATAAATTAGAACATAAGTATAGATAAATATATGTTATGCAGTATGCTCATATCACAGTATGTCATAATCCAAAATAATATTTTAAAATCATTTAACAATTTAACTAACTTATATTATAGTTTTAGTTTGTTCATATAATGACTCTTTTATGTCACTTTTATTGCCTTTTCATTTTTTTATCTTTTCTTTTTTTTATAATTTTTATTACATGCTATTAGTAATTATTTATATTTTATTCATAAGATTTTTGAAATTCTTAAACATTATTTTAAGTTTTCTTTTTTTATTATTTTTCTAAGCTATATATATTTTATACAATAAGTATTCACAAACATAGTTACAAAATGTTTTTATATCCTTCTTTTGCTTTACAGAACCATCACCCACATTGCCTAGTATCTTCTACTTGTGATGATAGTGTCCTTGTTGTATCGTGGCTCATAATTTAGCTACTAATGACAACAGGGTTGATCTTATCATATATTATTGTAACATTGCCCATAATTCAGGTGCCTACGATTGTAAAGGTGACTCTCTGATATTGTATGGTATATTTTTGCTTGTCATATTGTGCGATTAAGCCTACTGTATGGTATGTGACATAGACTTTCTTAACAACACTAGCAAGTTCATCACAGTATTTGGTTACTTCAAAACCATCGCTCGAGCAGCTCAATAGAAAAGTTAACAGCATTCCAAGGGAGGAAAATCTTAGTCAAAAGTATACTTTTAACAGTCCTTTTTATGCAATTCAAGATATGAGCTCTTTTATGAAACTCTTTTCCCAAATTGAAGTAGTTTCTACTGTGACTTTCTTAGGTGAAGCTTTGCTTATTGTAGCCCTTCGGACCAAGCACAAGCTATTATCTTTTTCTTTTCTCCAAAGCTCTTCTTTTTTTTCTCAGACCTCCACATGTGTAGAGCATAGCTAAAAAGCATTGGGGAGTTAAGCATATTGTTTTTATAATAATAAAAAGGATTACATAAAATATTGTTTTAATTTTTTTTTAAAAATTTATAAAAAAATTTAAAAGACTTCAAAAATTCACAAATAATGTACTGCAGATATCTCATTTCAAGTTTTTCTCAATGGTTTGCGCAAGTTTCAGATCTAGTTATTAGCTATATGATATTGTTTTTGAGATGCATCAAAATATATTGATTTCATAGTGTTGGATCTATGTAGTTTACATTCAATGTTAAATACACAATTATAAATGTATTTTATAATTAAATAATTTAGGCTATCATACTAATGCTCTTGCATTTGATGCCATGGCCTTTGAATTATACCTAAATATGCAAACATATTTAATTAAAATGGCTTGGATACTGCCAAATGCACCTTTCTAGGAGTAGCAACATATGAAAAGGACTAGTTAGTGCACATGATGATATAGTAACAAATACTACAATTTTTCATGAATTACACCTTTGAAAAGATGGAAATATATGTGATTTAAGTGTCTGCATATCTTAAACAAGCATTCAAAGGAAAGTAATAGTAATATGGTTCAGATGCATGATAGATAGATAGTTGGAACTAATGCATTATGGAATTTGCACCTTATATATTTACTCAAGCACTTCTGTGACATCATGAATCCTTGTCTCTTTACACGATGATTTCCCTTCATATTTGCATATCAGTGGTAATTCATGAACTATTTTTCAGTTTGCAATTCTGATAAAGAATTTCGAATTGGCACTAAAAAATGCTTCTAGGTGATCAAAACCTAGGAAGCAAGATTTATTTGTATTTACAGGCAGCCTAAACTGAGTTGTTGCTCTTTCATTCATGGTCTTCATAGCAACATAAGAATATTTGATTCCTTTATTTTTTTAATACAACATGAAAGGAGTAGTTACCATCATCTCTTAATTTGTTTTTTCATAGTGATTTAGTTGATGAATGAAGACCTTCTTCAAGACTTGGTCTTGTACAAAAAGTCGCATGGGAAAGCTGTTTCAATTGCTGCACGCTCCTTGATCATATTATTGAGAGAGGTATGTTTTTGACTTTGCTATTTTTTTACGACATCCTTAATGGTGCAATTAAAAAAGAATGACAAATTTGTTATATTTTGGAAAAAAATTCTATTTTCTTTTTTCATTTCTAGAGATATACTCTTCATTTTTTGTCAAGAAAGATTGAGGTCATCCTATTGATTTAAAAGCCAGACCAAAAGCATTTGGAGAAGTCAATGTTGCTAATGACATGCCCGGTGTTGAGTTACTTAAACAAGACGATGATAATACTTTATACAGTAGTTTTGAGGATGAAATGGCTACTTATGGTTCTGAAGCTGAAAATGATTCCACACCAGTTGACAATGATACATGTGCTAGAGTTGCATATGAAGAAGATGAGGATTCTGTAGAAAATGATGGAGACCGTGACAATGAATTTTTCCCTGAAAGTGGACAATCTAGTGCTATGGATTGTTTGGAAGATGATGACTACAAGAATGACAGTGATGAAGAAGGTACAGATGATGGGGAATTGGCTAATGTTTTTGACACTAAAGAATTGAATGAAGAAATAGAAGTGCATGCCATACGTATTGATGGGCAAGATGAAGATGCTGACGATGGGAAAGGTCGGTCAAATAGAAAGAAGAGGAAGCTAGGCAATGTTTTTTGAATGTCTGAATGCTGTTGATGCAAGTCTGCGTTCTCTTAAAAGTCTTGTAGTAATCAAGGCTGTTGAAGTTTCAACTGATGAAGCTGATGGTATTGTTTCTAATGAAGACTTCAACCGTATCAAAGAACTGAAGGTAGACTTCGTCTTTTATCTTCTATTTTCAATTTTCTTAACAGCTCATCGATTATCTTCTATTTATTGATAGCATGGCTTTTGCAAAGATTACCTCGTTCATGTAGATGTTCTTGACCAAGCTTTTAAATTTAAGGCAGTCTCCGTTGTTATCAAATTAATGTGCATAAGTTATATGTAGGGTCTCCATGTCATAACTAGAAGTTTAACTTGCGATATCATATTCAAATGTTTATTAGGCAAAGAAGGCCTTCTCTCAACATGGTCTATTAAGAAAGGATGAAGGCTATAAAGCTACAACGTCTGAAATTCCATCTTTTGAGCAGCTAAGTGCAAAACGTTTGAACCCTATTAAACTTGAGGTAATTCTCTAACATGGTGGCTTTCTATTGGTTTGATGGCCCTTCTGATTTCACTTCTCAATGTGTATTATTCATGCATATTTAATGGCTTTGAATTGCCTGATGATGTTAATGTTGATATTATTTGGAGAAGTCAAGCCAGAATGTTAGTCCTACAGATGTGTCAGTCGACTTAGTATTTCGAAGATGAAATATCGAGGGCGTGGTTTTATTGGAAACATAATTCTTCATATAATATAACTTAATTTCATTGTTACACGGATTACGTCATGTTTTATACTTTCACCATGCATTATTTGAAGTAAAATTGGGCAATAGCAAGTAATTTCTAGCACAAGTAACTAGATTCAAATGGAGTTTTATTTCATCCAGCAAAAGTATCATAGTTATATTCAATCTAGAAATTAGCTAATGGAAGCATTATTACTGAGCTGTGTTAGTAATTTTATTGTCTTAAGCACAAAGAAATCTAAGCTCAATGCTGCACAAATATAGTTCATAGGTTCCTACTTTTAATGTCTTGTAACATGGTTGCTTTCTTTGATTTTTCTCACAAGCCATTCTTTGGGAGTGATCTCATCGAAATGGCGGGAATAAGAATAATCACAACCTCTTGGATGTATTCAAGTTTATTTTACTTTTGAGTTGAGTGCATACTACGACGTTTGACCCATCCAAGTTGGTTTGGCCATTTTAAAAGCAATTCATTAAACTTCATTGGTTAACAAATGATAACCATGTGTTGTGTTTAGGTGCACATCAGGAGCAAGCTCAGCAAGTAGGAGAGAGTAGCTCTCGTTCGAGTAGGCAGAGGGGATAAAGAAAAGTACAAGGCTAAAACTGTTGTGAAATAAAAAAAATATGTCATAGTTACATTTGCCTTTTTTAATTGCAAGAGCATCATCTTTTTTTTGTTTTGGTACGTGATTTTGTTATTTCAAAGCTTATTTTTATCTGGTTCGGCTTTACATAAATTGCTATTATTGTTTAACCAGATTGGTGGGCTAAGCAACAGGCAGAAGCAGCACTCGAAGGCGATGTTGCTGGCTACCAAAAGGGGAAGAGCAGCTCGTTCTTGTCAAGGGAAAAAAAGTGGGAAAGGAAAGGTGTTAAGCAGTTTAGGGGAAGGAAAGCATGGAAGTGAAGCTCGGGAACTCCAATCGATTTCAGCAACCTGGGATCACATTTTTTGGTAGGACCTATATCTTTACCTAGCTTCCTTTTTATCATTCTCATTAGTTTCCAAATCATTAAAGATATATATGCGATGTATGAGGCCAATAATTATTGATTAAGATTTTGAGTTAATTAATATTTTCCTTTTAAAGAGGTGTAAAGGATGTGTAAACCAAGGCCGCATTGAAACAATGTTTTGAATTTTATTTAACTTTTATATTAAACTTCTAGTATTACGATGATGTGGACTTTTTTAAGTTTCAAAGTATAGAAATTTTTATGTGAATATGAATAAAGACTTAAGTTAATAGAATAGTTGCCAATACAATTTTTAAATCATAACGAAGGATAAATGATAAAAAAAAAATTGGTTCATGATATTTGTTTAGTATTTTAATTTTCAGCTTGTGGTTCATTAAGTATTAGATAAGCAATATAATAACATTTTTTTGTATATTTGAGGTTGAATTGTGTCAATGAGGTTTTTTTTATAAATAAATTTCATATTAAAAGTAATGTATTTGTAGTAAATTTTGAGAATAAATCTTAGTTGTGATATTATTAGAATGATTATTTGTATTTTGTTAGATTTAAGTTATAAAATAAAAAGTATTGAATGATATTTTTTTATTTTTAATGTTGAATATATTTGTTAAAGTTATGTTTTTGATAAGCACCAATAAACATCAGTCTTATGTTTTAGAAAGTTATGTCGTCTCTTGAGTTAGTTCATGTGTATATTTGTAATAAATGAATATTTTATTTCAAAATAAAAATAGATATTATTTATTATTTATTTAGGACCATATTCATATTAGTTGGATATCTTTTGTAGTTCATAAATTAAAGGTATTTTAAAAATATATGGAATTTGAAGGTCTTATAAAAATAAAAAAATTAGTTTAACATAAAAATAATTTGAACTAACAGAGAATAAAATTTTTTATCTAAAGTGTTTGATTTTTTTGCACAAAAACATGAAATTCATAAGCAATTGTTTATTAGAAAAGTACAAAAATAAAATAAAATTGTAAAAAAAGAACAATAGAACAATTGTCGAGATTACATATATAGAATGAGAAAAAAAATTATAAAATAAATTTTGAACAACTATTACTATTTTTATTTATATTTATGCTTTGATATCTTTAAATGAATACAACAACTTGAGTATAAAAAGTAAAAAAATATTATTTTTTGTTCTTTCATGAAATATAAGATTTTTTTCATTGATATTATTAATTTACTATGACAAAATATTTCTATGTGATTATATTATTCTTTGTGAACAAACATCCATATATTATTTTTTTCAATAAATTATATTTTCTTTCTTTCATCTTTCTCAATGAGCAAATGCACAAAAACTATGATTTGAAAGACTTTTTATTTTGGAGTGTCATTATCTTTAATATTTTTATGAGGACCAATTTTTGTAGACCAGTTGAAGGAGAATTTGTGATTTTATGGAAATTGAATCTATGGATACATTATTTACACTTGTTCCCCAGTCGTCATCAAAGCAGACGATTTCTTAAATATATTTTTATGAAGGACGGTAGCTTTTTGGCTGTGTCCAGTGCACCACCTGTCATGTATCCACCAATATCCAAAGCATCCACCATTCCCACATGCTTCACAAGCAGCAAAACAAAAGTTAGAATGTCGCCTCCCCTGCTGTGCATGCTCGGTCTAGTATTCTTCTCTCCTGGCATCAAAAGCTCCACCCATGTCGATGTGATCACCTACAACCTTTGTCCTCCCCAAGCAGAAGAATCAGGCGCGCAAGCATTCGCGCTATCTAAAACAAAGATGGATATGTTATCCATTTTATAGGTTTGGTTAGCATCAGCCTGCACGCCTTCCCCTTAACCTCATCATCGCTGTTCACAGTCGACGTCAAATCCTCTTCATGTCGTTCGTTGAACGGTACCATATCATAGCAAGCGTGCTAGTAAATCAGTAAGCTCACTCTACCCATGGTTGCCATTATCTCTGGACCCATCAACACCAGATACAACATATAGTTGGTCAGGCACTTGCATGCTTGCATCCCACGCCAAGTGCTCTTTGGCGCTCTTAACCCCTTAGACAGTGGTTGTGTTTTATGAGGATAATGCAACGGTGCTGCTCCTGGGGTTCCAGTGGTGGCATAGCTGTGTCGCAATGTGCCACACAAGAACTTACTGATCGGCTGACAATCCTTCTGTCAAATTAAGGAATGCAGGGCCCATACTAAGGCATCGACTTGTCGGAGTGTAGCGAGCCCTACCTTATCGTTGAATTGCCCCCACGATATTTGTAAGTGTTTCTGAGCATGTGTAGTGACGAGCTCTAGAAGAAGTTTATTTCCTTTACTGACTTCTGTGAATAAAAGTTTAGGATGAAAATCCACTGGTCCAGCTCAGGAACAATACTATTGCCTCCTGAAATGCTCTAGTGGGTCGTCTAAGCTTGAATTCTATTCTACATGCCCATTTGTTTATCCTCCTGTTCTTTGGATTGTCTGGTGATACATGTTCCTTTGGTTGTACTGCTACATTCCTGAAGGAGTTGGTGATCAAGTTGGGTTGTAGCATCTTTGAAGGCCTCCATCTTCTTTCACGCCACAATCTTCTCCTTATTCTAAGAATGAGCTGGGCAAGAAGCAAACCCCACTTGCCCAGTTTCTTAAATTCGAGAAGGAAAATCACCGGCCAGTCAAAAAGTAGGAACATGAGAGAAGCCACGGTATCAAGACATATGGAGGCTCCAAGCAGGACATAAGTGATCGTGACGTCACTAGTGCCAAAGCCATGATTTGGGGAGAAATCGAACAACAAGAAAGCGAGAAGGATACCGGAGGAGTAGATCACCCTGAGAATGACGCCAGCACGTGAGCAATTAACGACGCATTTCGTGTGCATCTCATCATAGGCATAGCTGAGTTCGATGCTTGTCAGGACAAAAGCTTCCTTGAGAGTCATCTCCTTCAACATGTCCCCGATTACCTTGTATACGTCCACAAGTGGAATAACGTCCACGAAGAACGGCTTGCAAACCTAGTACATATCGAAAGCTCCTTTTAAAGGACTCAATTAGTATTTTCCATTTTTGTCCTGCACACGTGCTACAATTGTCCTATGGTTGGAAGAAATCTAGTTTAATTGACTTTTCTTGCTTGAAATGACCACGGAGATGCGAAAACCATCAGTGCTGGCTCTGTAAAGCGAGTAAGACCACTCCACGTACTTGACGATGGTGACAAAGAATATGAGCAGGGTAGGAGCGAGCAGGAGGTTACTTGGAAGAGAAAGGAACAGAACATAGACGGTAATGATGAGCTCGTAGGCGAGGGCAACAAGGTGTCGAGCCCATAGCTCATTGTCCCCCTTGGAATAGGGGGTGATGGTGTCTTGGCCATGAAGGTGAAGCAGAAGGAAAGGCACCCAGAATGCGAGGATGGTGTCGTTGCTATTGTCGTCCATGCTGCTGCATAGCTAGCCAAGAACGAAGTCGGCAACCTAGTTAGCCAAAGATAGTTGCTCCAAATAGCCATTCTTATCCATGCTCTCGATGCTGAGTTGTTTCTCAAATGTCCAAGGAAGATGAGCACAATTTGTATCACGAGGCTTACCATTATCAAAATACGTACATCCCACTTGCTCCAGAGTTTTTTATATTTTCCCACAATATCCTTTAATTTTGTGTCTTCTGTGAGATCAATAGATTGTAGAAAGTAAAAATAATTTCACTTTCTCCATTCATTTCGATCTCCATGCTCCATTTTCCAGTAGGTGAGTGTGAATATATTTTTAACGGGGAACCCAAGCAAGTTTGGAGCAACAGCGAAAACATGATCAACTTTCTCGTGTCAAAACAGCACGAAATATATATTTGTTTAGGGGACACCTCCGATTTATAATTAACACGCAAAGGTTAATTAAATTCCTTGCTTGTGTGGGAGACCGCTAGATAGTTAACATCCTTTCCTTGATGCCTTTCAATCTTTCTTACAGTCATTCTGAAAAACATACATCATCGATGACTCAAACCTTTGCACCTCTCCTCTATGGAACAACTTTGCTTCTCAGTTTTCTTATATGAAAAAGCTCATTGGATTGGGCCTACTAGACTTATTTTTAAGCCGAGACAACAAGGCCGTGATGACCTGAATTCTTCAAAGCTCACTATTGAATTAATCTTGGGAAGTGAGGGCAGTTAAAATCATTTTTTATCCTATTGTACCATGACTGTTGAGAATTTGAAAATCTTATTCCCCGTGAGTTTCAACATGACATTTTTATAAAATACCTAAATATTCTATCATTTATAAATATACCATCTTCTTCATTATTCTTCTATAAAGATATCTAGAAATTACATAACATATTGCCATTAAGGTTGTAGAGGCAATTATTATTCATTTGTATTAGAGTACAATAAATGCAATTTGTGCATGCCATACAAGATGCTCAACATATTGTACGTTAGGTTATAAAACTTAAGGAATCAACAATAATATAGGATTAGTCATCGAGTGATTTTACATAAAACATATAATGCAATGAATTTATTGTATGGTATGCTATTAAAAAATTTTAAAACATATATAATACATTAAGATAAAATATGGCATGCTAATACTATAATAAGGGCAAAAATAAAGATGATAATTTGAGTGAAATAATCATAAGAAATATAGTGTGTGTGATTGTGTGCGTATATATATATATATATTTAAAAAATTATTTGGTGATAAATATGCATGTTTATATTTGTAAAAAAAAAATAATTTGAAAAAGATGTTTTCATCCTAAATTCAACAAGTAAAACTTGTAATTCTGATATATGCATAGTATTAAATTTGTATATAAAATGTTTCATAATTAAGAAATTTTTGCATATTATTTATTATTTTTTTACTCTTACATAAAAAATGATTTTTTCTAAGAGGTTGATTATTATTTTATTAGTATATCATTTAATATTTTAATAATATTTATATTTCATGATATGCATGATAATATATATTCTTTCATGAAATAATGCATACAGAAATAGAATTTTGTTATCGTAATATCTTAAAATTTTGCTTTATGTAATAGATTACAAATCTTGAGATTTGATTGATATAATTGCAATTATGAGAATTTTAAAAAAATAAAATTATTTTTTTTAATAATACATTTATTAATTAAAATAAAATAATAATAATTTTTTTTGAGAAGTGTGTCATATTTTTAAATGAAAATAAAATTTTATTAAAGCACATAATTAAAAAGAACTCTTTTTGAAGAATATAATTTAGTGTGCTAATAATATTTTTTGACTACATAATTAATTACAATTTTTTGAATAATACATACATATATATATATATTATTAATTTTTAAATGACAAATAATACTTTTGAATTTATGTCAATTATATTTAACAAGATTACTGTTAAGTAAGTTATTACTTAAAGTTTAGGTAGTTTAGAGGTGTAGCTAATAAAGAAAAATGGAGGGAGAGAAGGAGAAAAAAAGAAAATAAAGAGAAAAGGGAAGAAGAAAGTTTCAATTGAAGAGGACAGCAAGAAAGAGAAGAAAAGAATTGTGTTGGTCATAAGGAGAGCTGCAAGGAAGATAGAAGGGAGACTTACTTTACTATAAGAATAAAGAAGGGGAAGAACGTACTAGAAAGCTACTACAATGAGTGAAAATAGGGCCAAAAAAGTTGAAATTATATTTTTTATTGAATTTATCAATTTTTATAAAGGAATTAGAGGTTTTATTTTTTTGTACAAGAATGCTATGATAATTAATTATGGTGGTTTAGAGATGTTTTATAGTAAAATATAGTTGAATTTAAGCCTTACTGTTTTGTTTGGAGGTGAGTCTATTATATGATTAGACTCAATATATAATATGATTATCAATAATTTTCTTAGGGATTTAATAAAAATATCATACAATTAAGAGAATATATAATACAATTAGAGTTAAGTTGGCTCCAGAAGAAAGCTTATTCTGTGGTCCAACAATGTCATCATATCATAGTTGGAGTGATCATACTGTACCATGGGATTCTCATACAATATGATTAGATAATGGTCAAAGAGTAAGATGGGCTTCTGATAACCATATATAAAGAGTGGAAGGATTCATATTGTTTGATGGAGAGGCCATATAATACAATATATGAAGAATTAATAACAATGATTTAGTGAGATGCCAATTATACAAGACGATGGAGGAATCATATAGTTGATTCTTTTGTAGTACAGAAAGTAGAGAGAATGCTTTGGGTTATATAATCTTAAAGAATTTTAGATATTTTCATTATTAAAGATTATATAGTAACTCATGTGCATGCATCTATGAGTTTGTAGAAAAATTAAAAGAAAAGGAAAGTTGATTAAGAATCTTCACCTTGAATTTAGGTAGAAAAGTTTGATATTGGTAATATAAATCTAATATTAAATTAATAGATAATTTATTCTTAAATTAAGATATCTTATATGCCATTTTATATTGTGTATTTTGATGTATGACATAGTTATCATGATAAGAAGTATTTGTATTACATTGGCTCATAGTTTTTAAATTTTTGTGGGTATTTTATATGTTTATTTTATGGTAAGGTACATATATAAAATGATATAGATAGCATTATAACTAGTTTATATTAGAAAAATAATATATATATTTTATTTTAAGTTATGACATGATATTTAAAATAAGTTTAGATTAACTAAAATTAAATAAAAAATAATATTGAGTTTTCTTGAAACATTATCCTCATGTTATGTGAATACATAGTTCTATTGGAATGTGTAGGGTGTTGAAGATACTCATTGGATATTGGCTCATCACATTATTTAGTGTCATTAATACTTTCTGTTTGGTGGCTTAGGTATTAATCTAAGACCTTGTACCTAAATGGATCTTTTGGATAATGTTATAAGTATTTTCTTTAGGAAAATAAAACTATTATTTTATAGTAAAGATTATGGAAGAGATTGTTATAATCCTTTATCAAAACTAAAAAAGGTTGCCTTGACAATCAAGTATGTTATCCTTGTAAGTGTCAAATATATGACCCTTAATAACGAACTTCTTGAGGTTGCTGGATGCTTTAGATTACTTCATTAAATAGCTTAGTTAACTTGTCTAATAATTGAACCCAATTATTAATCTCAATGTTATCAATTGTTTCATTATCAATCATCTGTCTCTTTGCAACACATGTACAATAAAGTGATCATGTTGCTTGATTTGCGTAAGATTGGATCATAGTTGCGGTGAGCAAGCATGCCTTTGTTGGGATCGGGTGTCACATCCTCTATTTTTTTTTTTTCTTAATACTTTAATTTTGAAATGTACTTTTTATAAAAATTAAATAAAAACATTATGTTTCAAAACATTTGGTACGCTCACATTTCCAAAACAAATGAAAAATATGCCTAACCTTCGAAATCAATTTTATGTGAAGCCAAATATATGAAACAACATAATGATCATATTACAAAAGGCAATTAACATGTCCAATAAAACCAAGTAGATGTCTAACTTATTGCAAAACATTTGAGGCATAACGAATAAGAGGGGATGAGTTAATTGTTTGTTTAAGAAAATTTTCATTTTCAAAAATTAGTAAAAAAAACTTTTCAACATTAAACTTTTTTTTATTGATGAAATAAAATTTCTCAGTATTAAACGAAATACACACAAGATTTTCTAGGTGCTTCAACCAAAACCTGTGCCCACATCCACCCTCAATCCCTGATCGGGCTTCCATTAACTATTTTCTTTTTACTGAAGTTAGTAGAGATAAACCAAATACACATTAGTGTTTTAATGAAACCAAATTCAGAGAAATTCAGGTTACTCAAAAAATTTAATACTTCACAATTTTTTTTACAAAAATCCCTACATCTTTAATTTTTTAAATAAATTAATATTTTAAAATTTAATAAATATGTTATAAATCTTAAATAAGATAAATTAAAAGTACAATACATAAAATCAGTTTAAAAAATATTAAAAATATAAGTATTTTTAACAATTAAAAAATAAATATTTAATTAGAAAAACTTATCGGGACGAGTGTAACCAAGTTTGTTCTCTCTCAATCTTTCCATATTTTGAATTACTTAAAAATTACTAATTTAAATAACTACAAAAAAATAATAAATTAATATTTCAACATCTAATAAATCTAAAATATGATAAATTAAAAAATATAATATAACCAAATCAAATGAAATCGAGTAAGCAATTCAAAAAGCCAAGAAAATGAAACATGTGAAAATATAAAAAAAATATTAAAATGAAAATAGCTCTTTGAGATGAGTCTAATGATATTTGTTATATTTTGATCAGGCATTGTATAGGATTATTCTAAATTATCAAGAAAAATAAGCATATATTTTTACAAAATATTATTTAAATTTTAAATAAATATATATTAAAGCTAAGGTGAGATAAAATGAAACAATGTAATATAATCGAATAAATGCAAGATAGACCTCACACAAAAGAAGATTATAGTTTGTTATTAACATAACAAAATAAAGAAAAAAAATTTAAAGAAAAAAATTAAAATGTATAAGAAAGTTGCATTCAAAAAACCTAAGAAGGTAGTGTAACATCTATGATCATCAAATAAGATTTGAATAGAAATGTCAGATAAACCATGCCAAACTATTAAAAATAAATGATTCAAAAACACATAAATGAAATTTTAATTAGGTAAAGCTTATTTAAATGATTCTAATGATTTTTGTTATAAAAGAAGAAAATAATAAATAATAATAACAATAAAACTTCTCAATATTAAGAAAACATATATTAAAGTAGAAAAGAGATAAATCAAATCAACATAATCTAAACAAATCAAAGTGATGTAATCCTCATAGGAGAGGTGACTTGAGGTTATATAGTAATATAACTAAATAAAAAAACAAACAATTTGAAGAAATGAGATAATTGTATAGGAAAATTATGTTCAAAGATACGAAGGTGATAAGGTATGGTATCCTCGATTATCAAGTCATGTATAAATCAAAAAATATTTTAAAACATGCAAAAATTTTAGAAAAATTATTTAAAAATATAAAAACAAAATATTTAATTAAAGAAAGCTCAATGAGATGAGACTAAAAAGTTTTTTTAATCTTCATCAAGCCTTATTTAGTATTACTACAAATTATCAATATAAATAATCACAAATAATAATATTTTATTATTTAAATATTCAATGAAGATATATTAAAGCAAAGATGATATAAATAAATGTTATGTAACAAAACCAAATTTAAATTATATATATACCACAAGATAAGAAATTTCGAGTTCCATAACAATATATCCAAATCAATGTGAAAAATTTGTAGAAAGGAGATAAATTTTACGAGAATGTTGTGTTCAATTATACAAATCAAAATATCTTAAAAAGCAAACAAAAATAAGAAAATAAAATATTTTAAAATTCAAAAATGTATATTTAATGAAATAGATCTCGTGTAGACGAGTTCAATAATATTTATTTTATCTTGGTCAAACTTAGCTTGGAATTACTATAAATTGTAAAGACAAATAAGAGTAAATATGTATTAATGCTAAAAAGTTTATAAATAGAAATAATAAAATATGACAAAATCAAAGTGATGTTAAGTTTACATGAGTGGATAATTTGAGTTTAAATATAACTAAATAAAAGTGAAACATTTCAAGATATCCAAATATGTTATAAATCCAAATATTATAAAAAGCGTACAAAAATCTTAGAAAATAAAATATTTTAAAATTCATAAATGTATATTTAATAAAATAGTTATCTTGTAGACGAGTTCAATAATATTTATTTTATCTTGGTCAGACTTAGCTTTGAATTACTGGAAATTGTAATGACAAATAAGAGTAAATATGTATTAACATTAAAAAGTTTATAAATAACAACAATAAAATATGACCAAATCTAAGTGATGCTAAGTTTAGATGAGTGGATAATTTGAGTTTCATAAAAATATAACTAAATAAGAGTAAAACATTTCAAGAAATAAGATAAATTATATGAGAAAAGTTGTATTCCAAAATACTAATGGAATAAATTAAAAAAAATAAAATATAACAAAATCTAAGTGATATTAAATTTATATGTGTATAATATTTGAGTTTCAACATAATATAATAATTTTTTTTATGAAATTAGATAAATTATTTCAAAAAAGTTGTATTAAAAAATACTATGGAGGATTTGTGCAACAACCTTGTAAGAAACAAAATATCTTACAAGAATGCAAAAACCATGGATAATATAATATTTACATTTATACAACTTATCAAACTAGAAGGTGATGATGTTTGATATGTCTCAATTAGAACTTGTTTGGATTTATTTTAAAATATCAATTTAAATAAGTGTAAATAATAATAAAATTGTATTTTAATATTTGATAAATATATAATAAAGCTAAAATAAGATAAACTAAAAGAACTTTTAATATCTAAATAAAAACTATGTAAATGTCACACCGTAGAAGAGTTAGAGTTTCATAATAATATATCCAAACTAAAGAAAAATCTTTGATCAAATGTGCTAAATTATTTAAAAAACTTATATGGTAAAGTTATCCTCCAAGGTACTAAGGAGATCAAGTATAACATCCTTAATGATGCAATCAAGTATGTGTAAAAATATCTTATAAACCAAGAAAATAATATAATAAAAATATATAAAAATAATAAAATAAATATTTAATTAGATAGAGCATATTGAGACAAATAAAACCAACTTTTTTTTCATCTCGTTCAAAAACAATTTTATAGAAAATATGAATTACAAAAAAATAAGCATAAATAATAATAAAGTATCATCTTATTAATAAGTAAATATATACTATAATTGAATTGAGTTAAATTAAAATAATGTATTACAACTAATAAAAGTGATTAAAAGGTAACATTGGAGGAGATGTAAAGTTAATAAGTCATATAACCTAACCAAATAAAAAAATTTGTGGAAAAGTGATAAATATTATAGAAAAATTGTGATCCAAGATTCTAAGAAGATCTAATGTAGTATCATTGACTATCACATGAGGTTTGGATTAAAATTACTTGCAAAGCATATAAACGCTTTTGAAAATTATTTTTTTAAATTATAAGAAATGATATTTTAATTGAGTGGAACTCTATAAGATGACAATAATGGTATTTGTTTCATCTCCATTAAAACTTGTTTATAATTTTTTGAAATTACCAAAGTAATTAACAAAAGTAATAACTAATCGTTATTTTAATATTATGTATATGTTAAAGCTAAAGTCAGATAAAATAAAATAAAGTAATACAACAAGACTATAGAGTTGTAAGGTTGCAAGAGAGAAGATTTAGAGCTTCATAGAAATATAAGAAAATCAAAGCAAACAATTTAAAGAATTGAAATAAATTGTATAGGAACATTTATTTTCAAGTTGATTTGCTTGTTGGTGTAACATTGTCAATCATCAAATTAGGTAAAAAATAAAATACCTGGTAAAGAGTGCCAAAATGATTGAAAATAAAATATTTAAAAATAATCAAAAAAGAATCTTTAACTAGGTGGTGCCCATGAAGTCGAGTTTAATGACTTTTGTTTCATCCTAATCATACCACATATTTTATTATTAAGAAACATCAAAATAAAAGAACATAAATAATCATAAGCTATTATTTTATTATTAAGTAAATAATTGTTAAACTTATAATGCTACAAATAAAAGCAATATAATATAAGAAAATCAAGAACATATGAATGTAGCACGAGTGATAAAGTTTACCAGAATGTTGCATTCTAATATACTCAAGAGAGTGAGTGTAACTTTCATGATTATCAAATTAGGTAAGAATTATAATACTTTTGTTTGGAATACCAAAATATCAAGTAAAAACTGTTTTACAATACAAAAATAAATAAATTTTTTAATATTATATATATATATAAATAAATAAATAAATAAATATATATATATATATATATATATATATAACCAAATAGATGTGAAGGCCTTATGGGGGATATTTAGAGTTATCATTATAATACATGAAAATCTAAGCGAAAACTTGAAACAATGATATAAATTGTATGACAAAGTTAGTCTCCAAGATAGTTAGGATGTGAAGTGTAACATACTCAATAGTCAAATCATATATGAATCAAAACATTTGGTAAAGTTTACCAAAATTCTTAAAAAAATATTTAAAAAGGTCAAAATGAATAATTCACTTGGTAGAGCTCATGAAGACGAATCCAAAGATGTGTGTTTTTTCTTGATCAAGCCTAGTTTAGAAAAGCTTTATATTACCAAAGTAAACAAAGATAAATCATAATAAATTATAATTTTAATGTAAAGGAAATATATATTAAAGGAGAAATGTGATATATTGAAGAAATGTAATGTAACCAAATCAATGTGATGTAAATGTCATATGACATGAGATTTAGAATTATATTATAATATAAAAAAATCAAAATGAAGCATTTGATGAAATGATATAAATTGTATGTGAAAGTTATATTCCATGATACAATGGAGATAGTGTTTAATATTCTTGATCAACAAGTTTCATATGAACAAGAGAATCAACAAAAACTTAGTAAAAATCCTTATTCAGTGCAATTATAAAAAACATTAAGTAATAACTTGGGGTCTCCTAGGTCGAGGATCACAAAGGAGGACAAGAAAAACCAGGATAATAAAAAAATTCTATTTCTCTTTAGAAAAGTGTTTATTCTTCAAGTAGGCAAATTTATTGCCTTCAACTAAACTGTAAGTGTCACTTCTTATTTGAGTTTGTGCATCTACAAAGAATGACCAAATATTATCTTTCTTCTTTTATTTCCTTGGAGGCTGCGTTGCATGTGGCAACACAAGACATTGTCAAAAGGATAGTTAAACTTTACACTTACCTCCTTAGGTGCCAACATTGCCAGAAGAGTTTTCTTGAGGGCAATGGTGGTTTATGATTAATGCGCAAGACATGTGTACGAGATCGATGAATCATATGCATTATCTCCTTAGGCGATCGAATTGTTAGCGGTGACAATGAACTCTTGATTGTCCAATCTGAAGTGGTTGGATCTTAAGAGACTAACATTAAGTAAAAGTATATCAAGAGTTTGACTTTTATAATAAGGTTCTCAAAATTTACATCACTATTATTTATATTATAGCTATATTCTAGATTGATGACAAAAATTTGTGATGCACATTTATGCATTTTAAAATTTAATAAATTTATCCGTAAAGATGTATTTATTGATAGATTATTATTTAATAATAATATAATAAAAAATATTATTGTTATAAAAAATTACTAATAATACCCCAATCTTATAATTAAATATATGATTAACTTTATTTTTATTAAAATATTTTAAAAATTTTAATCTCGTACTAACGCATAGAGCAATCCTAGTGTCGCCAATCAAATTCAAAACAATACTCTCTTCTTTTTTTTATTAAATTATTAATAAATAGTAATTATCTTTTGTATTTAAACATTTGCCATCCCAAAACTGCATAAGCTCCTTAGCTTGGTTCTTCTAAACTTCCTTTCGACAAGGGTTTTGTTAATTAATCTGTAGAACTGACGACAGTGGCGAACCTCCTCTTACTGGATTCCTTCTCTGCATTTGGAAAGGCAGTCGATAGGCTGAGCCTTTCTTTGCTTCAATCCAGGATGGAGCTTGACCTAGAAGGATACGAGGTGGAGCTTCTCCTTATCTACAGCCACTTCGAATCATCCCTTCATCTCTTCCTTCAGCAATCCACGCGTACTTTGTCGTCAGACCAGGTGGTCTCAAAGGATCTCGGTGACCTCACAATGTACCTGGAGCACATGACCCAACACTATCCCCGAAGCCTCACTGAATTTCCTTATTAGTCTCTCATTTCCTTCAATCGGAGGTTCGGACCCTCCCGGCTTTCCTTCGTTCCAATCTAGCACAAGCCATCATCCTCCTGTCAATAAGAAGGTTCGTGATTTTAATTTATTTTTTTTGGACAAATCTGTTATAGGGTTCAGTACACTTTAATTTGGATGGCCACCATTATCCAACATATTTCTATTTAGCATTTTAATAGGTGGAAATATCTTTTGTTTGTACTAGTTAAAGTTATATTTTTAAGTTGCCATTGGAGAAAATGAGAAACTTCTGCTTCATTGAGATTTAAGAGAAGATTATAATTGTTGATAAGTTATTAGACTTGTTTAGGCCTTTCTAATTGTTGATCAAGGTAAAAGTTTGATTTCCCTCTGCAAAGAACAAAATAGGAATTTTTTCCCATGATTTCTTAAATATAGAATCTTAACTATTTCTTGTGAGGCTCTATATTTCTTTTGCTAGATTCATACATTAAAAAGGTTTAGGCTGCCAACACTAAATTCATATTCCGTTATTATAATTATAAGAATAGTCCTTTATCACATACAGTGAGGTCAGATACATTGATTCTAAGATGCTATTGCTTCTATTCATTAATTGCATTTCTTCTGGATCCAAAGTTGTTAAAGCAATTTTTAATAGTCAATAGTCATTTTTTTGTTCAATATTTTTTAATTTTTTACAGGAAATATCTCAGTAATCTATTTCTCTTATAGAATCACAAAGTGAACTTCTTAATATAACCAAACTATCTAGATTGATTTTCTTTAGAATTGTCTTCAATTGGCAGAATGCAAACTTTCTCCTTTATAGTAAGTTACTCTTCAAACTTAAAAGCTTTATCTCTATAGCAATTATTCTATTTGCGTGTTTGTAACCACACATTGACATTTGATACCATGTAATGTTATAAATTTGCCTTTATTCTTGAGTGTGATATTTTGATTACGCAATACTTAGAAGTATGTTTTATTTTCATCTTATTTGTTCAATGCTTGGATCATATTAGTGACATTTTTTTGTTAATTTCTCTATCATTTTGACGTATAGGCTCAAAATAAGTAAATTTTGTATTGTTTCTTTTGTTTATGATAACTATTACAATCAATATGTGTTTGGAATTACTTGTCTAAATATTAATTCCATATATTTATTATAAGAACTAAAAATGCGATACCATTTAAACTTCAGAGTCATTGTTCATAGACTATGTTTTGTTTTATCTATTTGCTTAGTCTCAGTTTTTCTTTATCTCTTTGCTTAGTCTTATCAATTGGTATTAAATTATTATCAAAATGCATATTAATGGTTTATCTTGAATTTTATAATTACATCAATAATTAGTGTAAAATTGAAGCTGTCTTTCATTGCTTATGTTATCAGAAAGTTTGATGAAAGAAGAAATGCAAAAGTACTTATGAAGCATTATCTTTTTATGTGCAAAAATGGGAGTTTTGAGAAACTTTCAAAATGTTTTTGATGCTTTTGGTGCACAGGTAGAAAACATTTTTGAAATTAAGTTTACGAACACATCCAAGGACCTAAAGCATAGCCATAATGAAATTCGATTGTAATTAAGAAATCCTTAATATGTTCTCCTTAGGCGTGCGAAATTATTTTTAATATATGCAATTTTTATTTTGTTTTATTCTTTTCTAATACCTTATCAATATATAGCATCATTTTACACTCATTATTGCTTTGTTATACATGTTTTTCATAATTTCAATATGTCCAATGCTAGCTTCTTTTTTTTAGTGCCTTTTTGAGCATGTGAGGGAAACATTATAATAAATAATTAATTTGAGTTCATGATGATTCTCTTGTAGAATTAAGAAAAAGTTTTTTGTTCCTTGGAGTAATAATAAGAAACTGTTACAATCTTCTTATGTTCTTCATTAAGCTCTTTAATCTAATAATAAACATTTATTATATTGTCTTTCATAGCCTTATCCAAAATTTTACTAACCCATTTCTATTTTAATTCTTACTTGAGTATTGAGGTTTGTATCCTAAAATTGGCAATACCTTGGTTTTTTGACAATATGGCTAATTTGTTGAACAATAGTAACGTTTATCTTCTTATGAATCATGATGTTAATTAACTTAGTCAAATTTATGATTTAATTCTAGTGTCTTGAAATTATTTCTTTATATGTATCCATGCACGATGTTGTAGGAATCCTTACTTTTTTCAATTAACTCATTGTTGATATAACCATCTTTATTAATTTGTTAGTATATTTAGACAATATAACACATGTTTTTTAGAAGTCTTAAGCATTAGATTTAACACAATTTTGGACATACATTGCCATGGGTTGGCTACCTTGAGGACAATGGAGACGGACAAGTCATAGAAATAGATGGTTAGGAGGCGTCCGGGATAAATGGAAAGATACACCATAGAGTTGCCTAGAGGTCAACTGAAAGAATTGGGAAGGAGAGATGGATAAGTGGGGTTTTTAAGTATATACTATAAGCTAAGCAAAATGGCCTATGTGAAATATTTTACCAACTTCAAATGCCTAGATGAAAGCAATGAAAGTTTATGGGCTTAAACCAAATGATCTTAAAACAAGCAAAATGGAATTTGTTTCATAATACTATTTAGTATTGCAAGTGTTATGTTGTTCCAATGATGATATAGAAATTAAAGTTCTCTAACATGTTATTGATTTTTCTTGTTTGTTTTGAAAGTTTATGCTTTTAATTATGTTCTGCTTATTTGCATATTCATATTGTTGAGTTGGATGTGCCTCTTGAGTTATTTATGGACCTTCAGATCGTTAGTGATTGAAACCTCAAAAAATTTGCATTTTTTTATGTTGTGCACTCTATTCGAGACATGAACAAAAAACATAGAATTGAAGCAAAAAATAGGAAGCTTCAAAATATTTTTTTCTCATTACTACAGGTGAGTGATGTCATATATATTCTATTTTTACTGATTTTTCTTACTTTTGATATTATAATAACTGTTGTATGATTTCTTGTTTGAAGAGAGGGGAAGAACTAAGGGCGAGGAGGTCACTTGTTGTACTGTGTGATGTTCACCGACGAAAAGTGTGCTTTGATGATCGAACTACTAATGCTATTTGCAATGCATGCTTTCACAGTTCTTGAAGGTTGATATTTTCCTTATCTCTGCAATTGGTTAAGTCCCATTAGTTATCTTATTATGCCTTATTTATTGCTTCTTTTTGCTGAACACAAGGTCATGGTAATGAGCTATCTTATTCATTGTAAGGAGCTATCTTACTTGAAAAGATTCTAAGTTTTGGTGTTTTAGTTAAAAGCTTAAGCATAAGGTAAAATAATTAAATAGAAGAATCCAATCTCCAAGAGTGAGTTTCATGTTTAAAGGAAAGAGTGTAAATGACAAGTCAAAACTTAACAAGATGAAACAAACTTTTTTTTTCCCAAGTGAATGGTATGATCAAAGGGGAAATACTTAGGTACTTAGAAGTTATAAATAAGATTTTCACTTTGCAATAAGATAAGATGAAAAGGAAAAAACTCTCAACCTCCATACCATGGGATAGTGATGAAATTTGGAAGGAAGAATTGTTTTTGCCATTTGTAGCCTTCACATAATGGAATAATAATGAAGGAAATAAAAAGAGAAAATAAGATTTATGCTTCTCAAAGAATGCTTACTATTGAATGGTGATGAAGATTGATGTAATAAAAAGTTCACCATCTCAATCAAAATTTGATTCAAATGATGTGAACCAAAGCAAGTTGAAATGGTTATTTCAAGTAATGAAAAGGCACTTGCATTTTTATTACTTGAACATTACTAAAAAACCATTTAATATAAAGAAAAGATTTGGTCGGATTTTTTTAATAACTTTTATTGGGCCTATTCTCATAGGTTATTAACATATGAGACATAACTACCTAAATAAACATCAAAAGAACTTGCCAATGAGCTCTATAATATCTAAATATGGATCTCCCCTTAAACATTTCATGTCTCGAGCTATTGTGACCCACTTGAGGATTTGTTGAAGTAGGCTTGGGCTTAATATTAGTGCAAGACTAGGCTTTTGGAAGATATATAGTCTGACTAAAAAGGTTCAAGGCCTAAGTTTTAGGTACACTCACATAAATTTGACTTATATTTTCTTGATAGAATTTCATATCTCGAATGACGATCCATACTCGATAAGGTTAGATTAAGAAACTTAACAATAAATCGATTTGCCATGAGGTTTTCATGTCTTAAGAGAATATCAATTATTGAATGATCATCACTAACATTAACTTGTAAGGATGAAATATATTCAACTACAAACTAGATGTAATTAACTTAATTAGTTGATTTGTGAATGTCAAGTGAAAATAGTTTCATTGATTTCTTACCGAAAGAAATAAAAAGCCAAGTAATTTTTAATTTGATGGAGGACATCAAACAACTTTTTGATGTTGAATTAGCTCAAGAGATGACTTCTTTTAAGATAAATTTTTTTTAGTTAGCCCTCAAATAACTTTGTACTTTTAAAGTACAATTTT
The DNA here is from genome assembly GCA_023846275.1 of Vanilla planifolia. NCBI lineage: Eukaryota > Viridiplantae > Streptophyta > Magnoliopsida > Asparagales > Orchidaceae > Vanilla > Vanilla planifolia. The sequence continues at coordinate 398,916 of JAIUJO010000149.1, read as the reverse complement.
TTTAGTTCTTAAGATATGTAAATATTATAATTAAACAAATAGAGTTGACTTCGTTTAAGTTAACAAAATCTTGAGAATGTAAAATCTTGATGCTAAGTATGAAATTTTTTTGATAACTTTAGTGAAAGTCAAATAATACCTTTGATAGTTAGCACAAGAAGAAAAGTGTGCAACGTTTTGCATATATAGAGCCTTTTTAAGTGAACCTCACTCTTTGATTGTTGGAGCTCAACATCTTCCTCTTTATAAAGTTGATAGACATCAGGTCCTAGAATATCCTTGATCAAGTACAAGCTTATGGAGGCTTTATTAGTGTCTAGAGCTCTTATATTGTCAAAGTCTAATATTGTCTAAGAACCAAATCTTTGACCTTGAAGGGACAATTCTTAATATGCAATATTTTTTCATACTTTATATTTATTTTCTTTACATGGCCTCTGAGACACTTTTTCTTAATTAGGTCCAACTTTTGATGTGCTAGTTTCAAGTTCAAGCTTTTGAACTTGTTAAGTGATTGACCTCGATAGTGATTATAGCTTTGAATCCTTTGAAAAACTTGATGTGTTGCAGAATGTGTAGTTCAATATGCTCACAATATGTTGAGGTGTTCACCTACCCACCCACCTTTTTTCATCAAGACGAGGCAATAGAATTTTTAAGATGTCTTTGTTCATTTCTTTGGCTTCTCCATCTATGTGAGGATGAGAAGTTGAGGCATACTTAAAAAAACAACCTTACATTTTGCATAAATCTGGAAATTCTTTAGATTGGAACATTATTGTGTCTTTTGTAACAATTGCTATGGAAATATTAAACCTATTATAAATGTTTTTCTAAAGAAAACTTTAAATCTTATTAATAGTCTTGCCAATAAAAGGCTTCACTTTGATCCATTTTTAAATGTTGTTAACCACCATGAGAAGGAACCTCCTTCCATTTCTAACAATTAGAAATAAAAAATGGAAATTCATACCATAGTCTAACAAGAACCAATAAATAATTATTTCTACCATCTTTGTGAATAATTAGTATGAAAGGGGAGCATGAATAAAGTAATATTTTTTTCGTTATTGGTCAAAAAATCCTTGATACCTAATCATCATGGCAAGTTTATAGCTAGAGGCAAGTCCATCACACTCTCTTGAATGGATCAACTTTATCATATATTTAACTTCTAAAGGATGGTGTGATGGCCTTATTTTTTGAAAAAAATTTTCCTCTTTTTGTTCACTAGGGCTTAATTCTTATTATTAATTATTTATTTCTACCAAAGATAATTATATATATATATATAGCCAAAAATTATTTTGTTGATCAAATGATGAGTTTACAATTAAAAAGATACATAAGCACTCAAATTTCTTTAAAACTCTTTTTCTCATGACTTTTCATCCATACTCTTCGAGACCAATGGTGTCCTCAATATATACATATGAAAATATTAAACTATCCTTTTAGAAAATATTGAATAATAAGAGGCAAGTCTACCATAGACTTATTATGTCAAAAATAATAACTTCAAGCCAAAAATCCATTTTACCTAAACAAATTATAATTAATCTTTTAATTGATATAACTTTAACGATTCATGTAATGTACCATTCAAAGAAGGTAAGAATGTGTAAGATATCATCAAAAGACACTTCATATTAATCAATAAAAAATATTCATATAATCATAACAATTAGTACAATAAAAAATATCATGTTATGAGAATGTAAGCAAGGCAAGTGTTTGAGACTTAATAAAAACAATTAAGAATAAGTGAAAACCATCCAATTATGGGGACATCATGCTTCATATAAACTATAAGAATGTTTTCAAGTATCACATTATTATATCAAGTATCACAACAAAAATGTCTTGTTATTAAGTCCCATACAATTTATTCTAGATTTTTGTAATTTTTTAATGGGCTTATTACTTCCTAAGTATCCATTTAATTGTAAACTTGATTATAATGAAAACCCTTATTTTATCATGTCTTTTAAGCTTACATGTGAAAATCAATATATGCAACTAAGATACACTCGAATGATAACTTGTATGAGGCGTTTTCCCTACTCAATTATTACAAATAATATTAATACATGGTGCTTAACTAATGGTTTTGCATTATCTTGTTGTCACAATTTATTAATAGTGCCCAATCAAAAGATTTTTTATGACCTGATTGTCACACATATCAATGCACTAATTAAAGAGTTTTTCTTTACTTGATTGTCACAAATATCTCATTCATCTTATTAAAATAATATCAATCAATTGGTATCATTGCTTAATTTTGATGTCGATTACACTTGATTATAATCAAAACTTTGATTTTATCTTTCAATTTTCAATACATGAAACTAAGAAGTATAATAATATAACCATTCCTATTAAAGTGTTACAAATATTTTTAATATAATTTCATTAATTTTATCTAGCTTGTTCTCACAACATTATCGATTACAAAATATCTAATATCTCATATTAATCGACATATGTCCAACATCATATATGCATCATCACATATCATTATCATTTTCTCATGACATCTTATGTATATTATTTTATGTTATATTCATATCTTTTGTTCATCATGTACTTCGTTCTAGCACAACTCCTTGTACTTATTCAGAGTTTGTCATGATTGACATTTAATTTACACAAATAATATCATCTAATGGCATCATGATTCTTTAACATAAGCTATGTTCCACAATATTTGGGCATGAAACCAAATTATGGAACTAAGTATCACAAATATGATTAAATATGAGTAAAATGAATTTTATTAAACTTAATAATAAACTTTATTAGTCACTTATCTCAAGAGAAAATTTTTATTGATCAACGTGGTGCCAAATTAAGCATTGGTCAATTTGGGTTTGTTGGTCATTTGGGTTAACTTAAGTAGTTGGTTAATTTTATATGCTAATGCAGGCTTTGGCTACAAGTGACACCTACATTCTAGAATATTAAGTAGTTAGCTAAGACTTGATGTAGGGATAATTTATTCATATCAATATTATAAGAACAAACTTAGTTGAATTCACCCAAATTATTAATAATATTGTCATGATGTTTTTCTTCCAAACACTTTCTTTCCTCACTTATCATCATCTCCCTCATCTTCATTTGTCATGAAAAATATGTTTTTGATTTACTTGAATTTTTTAATGATATGCTCTTCTCATTAGCATTAGCTTTGTTGAAGCTCCCTTAGCTCCTAAGTGTCCTCTCATGGGCACTCTCCCTTTCTCAAATTTCTTTCTCTCTATCTCACTCTTGTCATTTTTATTCAAAATAATCGCAACTTTTTCTCTCTCCTCAAGATCATCCTCTATCTATTTATAAGAGAGTTTATGCAAGAAATTGGCTAGCGAAGCTTTTCCTTATTATTATTATTATTATTATTATTATCATTATTATTATTAATATTATTTCTCCTTGGTGGTAGCACTACAAAAAGCTGTAAGGCATCGTAGTGATGGGTAATTAGTTCATCATTTTAGATTAGACCATGTGTAATGGATGGGCTCTTATAAGGTCAACCAAGAGGGAGTGTGACATGTTAAATTTATGATGAAGGATGTTTGGAAAAGTTTTAAAAGATTGCATTTTTTTCTTCACTTAGTGAAATGCTCAATATTTTATGCTCTCAAATGATTTCATCTAAGAATTACGATTTCAAAATAATATAATTATTTTTATAATATGTCAAACTTATCTAAGGTTGTCTTAGTTACTAAGATTTTTTAAAACATAACTATTAGCTTGATATAAAATTTTAAATGTCCTAGATGAACACATTTGTGTATGTCTTGAGATAGGATTCTTGATAATATTGTTAATAAACCAAAGTATATTATTGAACGTATCACTTGACCTTTTTTACGTCTAACTTTATAAGGGTTAAAATCTCAAACTTTAGATAAGTGTCATAGGGATTTATCAGTAAGAAGGCCTTTTAGGTCGAAGAACTAGGCCATTTAGTAACTCAATACTCAACTTCTTAAGATGAGAAAAGTCTACGCTAGAATATCTATTATTGGCTAGTAGATCCACCTCTTGATTTTGTTCTTAATGAAACAAAAATTGATCTATAGTATCATACTTTTAGAGGAGGCCAAGCTAGTATTCATAGGATTTTAGTGTAAATCTTTTCTTTTTAATAAGACACTACTTATTAGTTAGTTGGACACTACTAAAGATTTTTAAGTGCTTGATTTGTAGCCCTCAAACAAACTAGTGACTTGCAATCAAGGCTTCATGCTTAGCCTATTTGTTGGTGATAATGAAAACAATTATGATAACACCTTTAAGCTTTACTTACTAGGAGATAAGAAGGATTGAACTAATGCTACAAGACTCACACATGAAAGCTCAATAAAAAAAGGTTTTTAAAAGTTTATAAGTGTCTTAGGGTTTGAATCAAAAGAGTTTCTCTCTATTAGAAAACCTTTAAGAACTTGAGATTTCATAAATGAATAAGAAATGAAGTTAAGTTCAAACTTATTATGCTTAATTACCTACTTTTGCAACCTATTTATATCGTCTATATGTTGAAGGATGTGCCTCATAGGTTTATTAGTTGTCACATCTATGATGTGAATATAGGTATAACAGATATGTTGACATATGTGAACCTAGATGCTCTATAAGAGAGTATCTTAGCTATACATCTTTCTGACTGAGAGTAACATAATAGATTAGTTGTTGAAATCCATTATTCCCTTGAATTAAAGTAGAGTTAATTATCAAACTTCAAGCAATTCGATATATACATAAAGACTCCCTAAGGACTAGTTTGCTCAAGATTGGAGGCTGAGACAAGTAATAATTAAGCTCTAGAAAAGCCTTTTAACAATCTTCGATTTACTATTGTCTAAACTTATTCTAGACTAGCTTGATGAATTGTTGAAGTTTCTCTCCATGCTTGAAAATAAAAAGGGTGAACCTGATAATGTTTTTAGCTAGATATTGAGCATCTCGATGAGCTTTTTAGGAAGGAATGTTTACCAAATCCTTTACCATGTCTAGATTCACTTAGATTCCTTTTTTTGAGACCATGAAATTAAGAAACTTTCTCAATAAAGACATAAAATTAGTTTCAAAATATTTAGTCCCATGGTACACATTTTACATGTCTTTAAAGCTCTAATTTTTATTAAAGATTGTTTACATAACGTTCTAAATTTTTCCATCTCTAACTTTAGAAGATAAAATCAATCATCATTTAACAATTAGCTCTACCATTATTTAAATCAAATGAAATTCCTCAAAATGTCACAAAGTAATTATGGCTCATGTCATTTCTTTCTCTATCTTTTGATTTTGAAAGAACATTTTTTTAAATAAAAAACTTAGCATGATCATTTTTAAAAATCATAGTGAAACTAATATACATTTTTATATTTTGAAAATTATAACAAAATAAATATAAAAAATCAAAAATTCTTTGAAAAGTTAAGTTCTTAAATCACTACAGAAATACAAAAAACTAACAACTTAATAGAAGCGTAACAAACTACTAAATAAGATAGAGCATGATCTATCGTTCCCTTTGATTGTAACATCCATGATGTGAGGGCAATTATTTGAATATTATTTGGATATTTTAAATTAACATGTGCATAGATTAATAAAAAATTATAATCATAGGTTTGATTTATGATCTTAAGAAGAGAAGATTTATAATATCCAAAATATAAAGAAAATTGAATTATTGTTATTTTGAATTATTTAGAGTTTTAAAGAATTATTGAAAACTTTAAAGTATCATTTCATATTATTCAAATGTTGTATACCACTAAAGTAAAAGGAAAGAGACAAACCAAGAAATAAAACGAATAAATTATTTGAATAAAATGATACTATGTTGGCAAAAAAAATCTTTTGAGTATTAAAATAGAAGAGTAAAGATTTACAAGGATTAACTTATGAGCTTGAAAAAGTTTTTAAAATAATTAAAAATATTACATAAACTCACAAAATTATGAAATTTTACTAAGGCATAGAATTTACAAGCATAAGCATAGTAAAAATTTTGGGCCTAAAAAAGTAGGCGTGATAGTCATTGAACAAAAAGTTAATGAGGATTTAAAAATATTTTTAGGTTTGGTTAAATTATTAAAAATATTAAATATCATTAAAATATATTAAATTTGGCAAACAAGTGGAGTCGGCCAAGAAGAATCATACAAAATTAACCACTAAACTTTTGAAGTTCAAATTATTAAAAAAAGTAAGAAATCTTAGAATTTCCTAATTTTGATTAAATCTTATTTTTTAATTTTCCTAACCTTATTGTACTGAAAAAATTGACATGAAAGTAACCAAATTTTTTGCAAAACTATTAAATTCCAAGCGATATGAAGGCAACAAGTCCCTAAACCGAAGAGGTCTAATTGTTGAAGGGAAATGAAGCATCGATATTTAGTATGTGAGAGGATGAACATGGATGAAGAGGGTGTTTTGAATAAAATTAAGACATTTTGATCGTGGTTGACAGCTTAAAGAGAAGAGGAGGGAGAGAAGCAGTGTTGTTAAATTATTGAAAAGAGTTTAACTGGTCAAGTAAGGGAATTGAGAAATAATCTTGGAAATTAGGAAAGATATATTGTAGTAAGTTTAAAATACTTAAAATGAAGGAAATATGGATCATATAAAGGCACATAATTTGATATCTATTTTAAGGGGAGACCTTTACAAGAGGAATTGAGATAGCAAGCTTATACATCTATATATACTTAGTATTATATAATGCTTGGCAGCTATAATAAGTAATGAATTGAAATCTATCAAATTCAAAGTTGATTAACATTCATGCTTGTATTTCTTATGTTTGCTTATATTTTACTGAGCCTTATATGATCATGATTCTGTTATAGATGTGTAAAACATGTTATAATAACATGTATGATGATAATGGCCATTAAAAAAAGATGAAAAAATGGCAATGACTATTTTTAATATATCTAGAAAAGAGAAAAAAGGAAAAGAACTTAAGAACAAAGGTTGCTAAAAGGTATGGCATGATTCTATAAGTTCAGTGATGTTAGTTTTCAAAAGTGAAGTTTATCATTTAAAGAGCTTAAATTATGACACAAAACTAATATATTGTTGATCCAATTTGGTTGTGTGTCTAGAAGATCAATTAATTTGATTATTCACTTGCTAAGGGGTTTGATGAAGAAATCTAGAATGAAAATGATAGAAGTCCAATAATAGTGCTTTCAAAGGCCATGTGATAGGGAAAAACTTGGCATTAGATATATTAAAGTTATGAAATCATGCATATAAAAGTAATGATGCATATGTGCATTCAAGTATTGTTGATTAAAGGTTTCTTAATTGTAATTTTTTGCATTGGTTCTATATTCACAATGGTGCATTCTTATTTTTACTTTTGATGATGCTTTTGTTGATAGCACTAAGAAAGAGGTTATTTTATTATGTTTAACTGAACATGGAATTCATTTTTAATAAAACCCAAAAGAGTAAATTTGCTAAGGATTACTATTATATGATACTAATATATAAAAAAAATGTGAGATTTCATTATTTCTAATATAAATTTTTAAAAAATAGAAAAAATTATAGGATGGTTATAATCTAATTCAAACATGTTCAAGGAATTGAGGAATGTTTTTGTTATATTGTGTGATCAAAATATCTTACTCATGTTCACATATAAGTTTTTAAAACCAAGTGGAATAAACAATATTATATGATTTTAAATATTGCTTGTGAATTCAAGTATACAAATAGAACATGTGGTAGATATACTCGAAATGATATGATTAGAAATAATCAAAGCGATAAAAATTTTATTGTCGAGAGTGTTTGGTTGTATGATTTGAACATGTTAATTTCGGATCAATTAATTTGTTAAGAGAGAAGAGTTATCACAATTCTATCATTCAATGGTGGAAGAGTAAGACCAAAATGAGGTGAGAACAAATTAATATAAGGGACTTGACATTTTTGAATCTTAATATCTAGTCAAAATGGTGCAATGGTGTCATAGAATTCATATAATGGTCTTGGATAAATGGGATTGTAATGCAATGCACACTCAAAGGTTTGGGGTGGTGTCTAGTTGCAATCTTTGGGATTTTATGTCCAAGACCAAACTATGAGAACTTATGAAATGTGTTTGAAATTCAGAGTAAAGAAATGCGAATGCAAATGTGGTAATAAAAATGAGAAGAAAAAATGCATGCAATAAATTTCGAAGGACATCTGTTTTGTACCTAATTGCAACTACGACATATGTAAGTTATGATTTTAATGAGACTTGATGACCAGTTTAAAATAATAACTCAAATAATTGAAACCTTCTCTATTGCAAATCAAACAAATTAACCAAGTTTTTGAAAGGCAACTATCCTTTGTCTAACAATTTGCTGGTACATTCCAAGTAAAAGTAGTTAAAGAAATTAACTTTAAGCAAGCTATTAAACTCTTGCAAGCAAATTTAAATATAAGAGGAAATCTAAATTTAAATTTTTGTGGTGCAATGAAGACGAAAGTGACAACACAATGAACTTATATTTATTGAAACTATATTTTTACAACAATTTTTATAGGACCAACAAACCTAACAAAAGAAAGATGTAAAATCATGTTGTTCTTACTTTAACAGTTATATAGATACACAAAGAAATAGCATGAAAGAAGTGTTAAAGCTAGTACAACAAACATGACTGAAAAGATATACCAAGGGAAAGACTTGAGAGGTCCCTCTATACGTACACAAGAAGAGACCAGCACCTCTGGTTCTTTAATCTCTGGTCAGCTTGTGCTCAACAAAAATAATTTCTTCTCTAAAAATGTCATAAAAAAGCAATATTAAAAAGGGAAACCTTTCATAATGGGATTTGGCTCTTATAAGGTTTTATATTGTGTCGTTTCATCAAGCCCATTATTTTTCTGTGTGTGCGTGTATCTGCAGACATTTAATACATCTTATACATGCATTAATTTTTATTAGACTTTTTTATGTTATATGGATGCATTGTTTTCATTTATGCATGACTGCACAAAATGAATTTGGTTCTCATATAACCATGTTTGTATGTATATAATGTAATTTGTGAACGCATTAACTTCTTTTTGTACATATGACTATACTTATAATACAAAAAATATATTAGACATTGTCTGCACGTGTATGGAAATAACTATTGTGGAGTGAATATTGTTATGGGCATTTCTCCCTTTGTGCACATAGAATTTTACATGCATTGCATTGTTTGTGCATATGTAGTTTGGAGGCAAGCATCTATATGTGCACTATGCATCAATAGATAAATCTAGTTTGCCTAAGTTGTTTTTGAATTTGTTGGAATTGAACATGCCCACAATTTGTGATGTAACGACTCATATGGTTTAAACATTCCTACCCATACTAACTGATCATGTATTGGTTACAACAATGGCCATCTCTTCAAAATACCTAGTGACTTAGGCCACATAACAAAATAAAACACATTTTTCTTTTCAAATGAATTAAAAATACAAAATGATCAAATATGTAGAAAAAATACAACACCACATTTTTTAATATATAATGGTTGAGTATTAAAAAGTAGTGGGATTGTGTTGCTTTGAATTGAAATTTGTTATTGTTATAAAAAGCATGTAACATATTGTAACTTTCATTTATGATTTCTCATCTATGCAACGATAATGCTTTTGCAGAATATACATTTTTGTGTATAGAATTGAAGAAAATTTGTTAAATTACTCAAATTAGCTATGCTTTTGTCTACATTTTTTTATATTTATATATATGCAGAAGAAACAAAAATAGTAGATGAGAAAACATGAATTTGGAGTTTACCTTATAATTGAGTTTTAAGATATACTTGAACTTTTTAGTTGGTTTAAGCATAATCTAGTTGGGCTTGCTTAAGATGGTACATCTAGTATGTTTTAGATTTAGCTCAATTTTTATTGTTTGAATGAGGCAATGAGTCAGATGCATGCGCTCAACTGGTGAAACAACAAGCTTTGTTAAGATCTGTAAGATTGTGTAGTGCACTTTAGGTATTATTATATTTGGGGTGGTTTATACTTTCTGGGTGATTGTAATAGTAATGATAAAAGAAAAAAAATACTAAAATGTGTCAAAAATATTACTTCAAAAACATGTTTGAATTAGAATAGTGATCACCCTAATAAATATTAATGAGCATGACAATGTTGACTTGATGAGTAGTAAAAAATGTATGAGATAAGGAACCTCGAGCATTCTTTTGCCTACTTAACATGTACTTAATACAAGGACCGTGAAATTTAAAAACTCTTTTTTAGAATAACCACAAAATTTTAAATGAACATATTGATATACCTATCTGGTTGTCTATTCTAATTATATGAAACACAAAGTAAACAATTTTAATGTAACCTACTAATAAAATTTTTTTTTTAAATGGTTGTAATTTATATGTGACTAAAACTATGCATTATGTGGAGAGAGAACTATAAATGCACACAATTAAGGTTACACACTTATAAAATATCACTTGTATTGCATGTAAAACATTCAATTATTTATAAGTATAAAATCATTAACTTTAGCATACAAATATGAATAATAGTTTACTTTTAATTACAAAAAATGCTATAAAAAATTTTTGCATAAGTGTGAATATTGTGTATAAAGATTTTAACCTATAAATATTAGAGCAAAGTGAATGGTTAATTTTTCCTTAAGAATGTTTGAATGACATCAATCATCATGCATCATTTCTATTTTTCATGAAACACAAATTATTTTGATGCTTGTCAATCATGCACCCTTTTTTAGAGTTAGGAAGAGTGTTAGACACTTGTTAAAAGAGTGTGCAATATATCCTAGAATTTTGTAGAGGATATGAGATTGTGCTTTTCGCAAATTTAGATTAGTGATGCAACATGGCACTTCTAATACATGGTCTTGAAGCCCAATTTTGAGAGTTTGACAACGATACAATACCTTTGTTAAGAGTGTTTGTACTTCATGGAACTTTCCATTTGTCGAGATCTATTTGAATCCTCTTCTAAACTAATTGGATTGTTGAAATGTGTAGGAAAGATTTAAAAAGGCTTTTGAATTAAATATTTGAGTATAATAATGCAATTTTAGTGGTAATGATGTTTAAAGGTTATGGTGGTAATGTTGGAAAACTTTATTGCTACTTTGATATGCTTCGATTATATTGGATTTGTTAAACAAATTGTTGGGACATGACTTGAGGCACCATCTTTTAGAGTTAATGCCATGCATTTAAGTTGCAAAAGTTTGCTTGATGTTCTATCTGGTAAGGCTTTGTTAAGACAAGTAGGCAGATTGATATTGCCAGTGTTTGACCAATTATGCTACATGATGCTCATACTTGGTAATAAAGAAGTTATTGTTGATAAAGGGTGACATAATTGAATATTAGAATGGGATTGTTTTATCTAAGAAAGAGAACTAAAAAGATCTTAGGGTCAGGGCAATAGAACTTTTGATTTTTTTGGCAAAGCTTTGCCTTTGCCATGTGCTTTAAATAATCATTTGATTTTGGATAGGTGGACTATTTTCTTAATTGATATGTTGATTATGATCTTGAAACAAACAGTGCAAAGTGATATAATTTTGTTATCTATTGAAAAACAAAATTGTACTTTTTTACAATCTAAAATGATTTGAATTCTTTTTTAAAAGATTGATGCTATGCCATAACGTTGAAACGTCCATTTTGAGGACATGGTTAATGTTACTTTGGCAACAACTCATTTTCTTTTAAATTATTTCATCTTGATGTGTCTTGTCTTAAACTTTTTGCAACTTTCAAAAACATAATATCTTTTCAATATTATTATGTTTCTCTTGATCACATAAATTAGAATTAAGTATTTTATACTTTAAAACCAATATCAACATATTTTCTTTGACTTGTACAGATTTTTAAAGTTGTATTTTGTATATTGCATGATGAAGATTCCAGTTAGTTAATCCTTTATGTTTCACTTGTTGCAATTTTTGTAGGACAGCTTTGAGTGGCCAAAGGTGACATAGCACAAGCATCAAGCATCATGCCAATTCAATATTGTTTTAGGTGAAGACAAAAATAATGTTGCTACACTTTTGGATCAGGTACTTTTACTTTGTTAAGTTTCTACTTTGGTTAAATGAGTCCTTTATATCGATGTAGAGCTTGTTACATGTATTGAGGGGAATGTTATAAAATTTAAAGGCAGCATATTAAGGAATTACAAGTAGCTTGTGACCTTTTAATTAAGTATTTTGAATAGCATAATATTGTTTTTGAGTATTTTTTTTGAGGTATGTGCATAATTACTAATTTTTAGACTATTATTCGAATTAATTAAATTAGGGAAAAATGCATATAGGTTTTTGGTGTTCGGGCTTATTCTCAACAAAAGTTTCTTGAGTTTTATAATTGACCATTTAGGTCTTTTTAAGTACCTTATAGTAAGGAAGTAGGTTCATACACCTCAACAATGTTAAAAAGCAAAGTTAATATCGAAATCCTCTTCTACTTTCTATATTGGCAAAACCTTAATCCCTTTACTAATTTTAAGGTTGTTGAAGTTCATGAAGGTGGAAAGAGAAACGATGATGATGTATTATGGCAAGGAGTGGCAAGGATAATGGAGAATAGTATAGAGATGTTGTCGCTTCTGCTTGCACCTATTATATGCATATACTAATAGTCTATTATAGAAGCACTATTGAAGATATTAATATCAAAATAGATGAGGGTGACAAAAAATTGATTTGAAACTATAAATATGTATACTTATTCTAACTGAAAGTCAATGATACTTGTCAAGTACAAAACTATAATGTACATAATATCATATTCACAATCATCTTACATGTCTTTAGAAATTATCTCTTTGTGAATTTGTGATATGGCTTGTAATATAAATAGAAAAATAAGTTATAGAATGTTTAATAAGTAAATATTACATGTAACAATTAACAAGATATGATATAGTGATATAAATATGAGTATAAACATGAGATCTCTATAATACTCAGAGAAGAAATGAGTCGTCAATAGTAATAAATAATAAGCTTAGTAATATAAGAGTCCACATTTATATATTATATATTTTTTATATACATTTTGTATATCATTTCTTATTAATTTCCCTATTTATCTTTGTTTTTCTTTTTTGTTAATTTATTATAATTGAACTCATATTTCTTATATTACTACTATCATATATTTCTATCATATGTTATCTCATATCTGTATGACATCTAATCACATAATCTCTACACCTTTACTAATAAGCATGTGGTTAGTCCTATCAATCACATAATATCATTATATAACATCAACTTTGCAAAAGGTGCTAGTAGTAGCAGGGAGATCTCTAATGCCATTTCATAACTTGATAAAACTAATGCTAATCATCTTTAGCATATCATGTGTTGAGCTCATGATATATAGTGGAATCATGAAATAAAATATAGTTTTTGTTTTTATTTTTTATTCTTTTTTATTCAGGATATTTAACCCAGTTATAAATTCCATCATATTATAACATATTATTTCATTTATTTATCTTTTTATCTTCTATTGTATTTCTATTATGTTGTGTTTAATTACACAATGTCATAAAAGCATTGATGTATCAGAACATGAATGCAAACATGAAACTTGTATGTCATACTTGAATTCTCAAATAATTATATCTACTATATTATCATCTATTTCAATTTACATGGATTCCAAAAATTTATATTTTTTTCGGTCCTTTCTTTTTTTTTCATTTCTTACAATGAAATTCATTAATAACTCATAAGGATCTATGGTTTTAATATCCCAAACTATTTTATTTCAATTTCCTAAGATTCTTAAGAATGTATGTATCAATAATAAAGGAATTGAATTTAGATATTGATCTTACTAATTATTTTTTTTTAGCTTGCAGTAGTTAAAATAACCTCTAAGTTCTTTTATCATAGTTTCTCACACTATTCTTGCTTTTATTTTTTGGAATTAAGCTATAACAACAATTTAAACAAAATATTCCTTAGTTGTGGCTTCTCTCACTTCCCTTGTTTGTTGGATGTATAGCAGTAGTCTTTCTACATTATAATTATTCAAAACAGTAATACTTTTCTTAATTTTTAACTGAAGCTGAAGCTCACTTTAACTAGAGTTTCCCATTCCCAGTTTGGTGGAATGCCTTTTTCCCACTAAGCTTCAGCTTGCTACAACACTAGCCCTTGTTTGCTTTTAAAAATTCATGGTAGCCTCTTTCTTTAGGAAAGAAAATAGAAATACAAAGCTGAGCTCTCTTGGCAGCACAAGTAAAACAAAAAACTTCTCCCAAATAGGTTTATTGTCAGCTCACCTGCTTTGACTGCCTTGCTTCATTCAGCATTGCAATTAACTTGTGTTGCTGATTTTCATTTTGTTTCTCTTCTCCTATTATGCTGCTCTCCTTTCTTCTTCTTTCTACGTTTTTCTATCCCTGATTCCTTTTCTTTTTTAAGGTCTTCTCCTAAGCAGCTGATTCCTTTGCAAACCTTCTCAAGTGAGGGTCACAAAGGTTCTTGAGGTTGACCTAGAAAAAAGGGAATAAGGGAGAAAGAAAAATGCTATTGTTACTATTACCAAATAAATAATAGAAAGTATTTTTATAATTCAATAACTCCTAAAATTAATTAAAAATAAAGGAGAGTTTAAAAAAAATTTCAACAAGGATCATAAGCTTCAATTTAGAGATGTAATCAAGGGAGAACATTCATCAAAAAACTTGGTTGCATCTTATTTTTGACTGGAAGTGCAAATGAATGCCTTGTGGAGGAATTTAAGAAGCTTGGATGAGGAGATGGAAACATGGTTCAGATCATAGAAAATGGTATCATTTTCGGAGAGGTGGAGTGCTACTATGACAAATGGTATTTAAGGATGTTATAAATATGTTATAATAATCCACTAGCCTAACCTATCCAAATTTGATCAACTTTTTATTTTAATGAAATTTGTTAAAATTAGACTTGCTTATTATTGGCAGACTGATGAACTTGCATGTATTATCAGAAATCTTGAAGGAACTTGTTGAGAATTAGAGCAAAATGCAGACTTATAAGCAATTTATAAAAGGAGAACATTCATTAGGCACCTTATTATAGCTTATTTTAGTAAGGGCATTATGAAAGACTTAAAAGGAAGTGATTTAAACGATTTCCTTGTAGAGGACTCCAAGGAATCTTTGATGAGAGATGAAAACATGATTGGGATTGTAGAAAATGATATCATTATTGGAAAGGTGGAGACAGGCAGATGCTGACTAGATCAAAGAGTACTTTAAGAACATTATAAATATACTAAGATACTCCACAAGTCTATCATACCCAAACCTTGTGTTTTGGTTGAATATGCTATGTTTGGACGTATTTATTATTGGAATACTCGTTGACTTGCATGCTTTATTATAAATCTTGAAGGAATCTTCTGAGAATTAGATCA
This sequence comes from Vanilla planifolia, assembly GCA_023846275.1. NCBI lineage: Eukaryota > Viridiplantae > Streptophyta > Magnoliopsida > Asparagales > Orchidaceae > Vanilla > Vanilla planifolia. Next base: position 383,437 of record JAIUJO010000149.1, on the reverse strand, counting down.
TAACTCAAATTTATATGCAATTTACTCTCATATTTATGTCTAACGTGATATATTAATGTTAGTTAGTTAGTATTTTTGAAGTAACTATTTATTTTACAGTAAATCTTCATTTTTTAGTTGATTAAGTTTCATTATTGCTAATGAGATGTTTTGTTATTTGATATGGTTGTTGACATTAGTAAGTTTTAAGCAAACATACTACATAATTTATCTCTTTCTTAATCTAATCTCCATTATTAAATAAATTAATACACTTAAGCTGGATTAAGTCTAGCTTAGGAGTGTGAGGAACTACCAAATGACACTTAGGCTCAGCATTGGAATTTAATGCTTGCTTATTCACATGCTTTAATTATTTATGGAAATTAGATTATAGTTTTTGCCAAAATGATATTTGAATTTCTAGTCTGCTCTTTATTTTGTCGTGTTATCAATTTTTTTCTTTTTACATGACCTTCAGGCATGAACTTCTCTCTTTAACCAAGCATTAACATACGTCTATAGTTAAACAATTATTTTTGGTTGGCCTGCTTTAGATGGATCAAGCATAGTGCTTGTTTCTAGAAAATTCGTTTTGGCACTTTGCATATCTAGTTGGAGTTGCTCAGAATTTTTTTTATTTGAAATACTTCTATTTAATTATTGTTTCAATTTCTACGAATATTCTACAGAATTTTATATTTCACTAGACCTTTATCTTGAGTACTATTTTCTAGTTGATACTATGATTTTTTTAATAGCATTAACTAATTTTTCTATGATTTTGTAGTTCTTCATAAAGCGTGATCATATTATAAAAAGGAGGGATAATAGAACAAGGAATAAAACTGGATATTTTTCAAGAGAAAAAGATGCATAGAAAGAACGAATATTCAATGTTGGAAATCTCTCTTGCATAATAGATAAAAATGCATGGACTTAAACCCTTATGGTTTTGTTTAACTTTTAGATTGTTTATTTCAATTACATAAAATCATTATTTACAAACATTGAATTCTATTATTGCCACCTTGATTAGAAGTTCTTCATTGCAGGATTGTGTTGAGTTTGATTCTTGGGAGAATGAAGATCAGTATCAGAAAGCAGCAGAGTCATAAAAGAGATCTTTAGACTATTATAAGGTCTGTTAAGCACTTCTTATGCCAAACATATGATCAAAATATTTTTGTGCATTGAGTTTTTTTTTCTTGATGATTCCAAATTGAATATTATATAGCAAAAATTAAATACTGTTTAGGGCATGCTTTACTCATTGTTTAGGTTAAGTTTCTTTTGACTTGGAAGTTGAGTTCAATTCATGAAACCCCTTTGTTATGTAGGGTAATGCATGCCTGAAATAGATTCTTCCTATATTCAATTTTTTGGGAGCCTATATTATGCCCTTCTATTTGGTATTTTTCTATTGAAATGTGGCAAGATGTGTCATCCTATGTCCTCTTGAGCATATATTTGGTTTGTTGCATTGTGCATTTCAAGCATTTAATCACTAATGTGGTGTTAATTTTAGTGAAACTTGAAAGTGCCAATTTATTTTTCTAATTGGTATATAATGACATGCACTTGATAACTTAATATATATGTATTAGTGCTTCCATGTTTATTGTGATATGCATTACCATGATTTGAATTTTTTTAGTCAGACAACTCATTTAACTAATTTGTTATGATATTGACCAGAAAGCATGAAGAGCTTATCCTAGTTGTCCTGGAGCTGCGAGGCTTAGTATAGGTTACTGTAGATACAAACTTGGTCGATTTGACAATGCTCGACAAGCCTTTCATCGAGTGCTTGATGTACGTTCGTTTCAATTTATAGTACAAATTTCATGACATGCCTTGTATGTTCTTATATTCCAATTTTATTTGTTTCCATTGTGTAGTTAGATCCAGAAAATAATGATGCTCTTGTGGCTCTTGGAATTATGGAATTGCAAACAAATGAAGGTGAGATTGTACTTTTCGTTCTAGGAGGTAGCATAGGCAGTTCATTTTTTTGTTTGTTCATAATGGGGTGGGTTTGGTTCACTGAAATTTTGTTTTTATTGATGGCTAATTCATCTTAGTGTTATTTTTTTTTAGTTGATGGTATTCAAAATGGAATGCTGAAGATGCAAAGAGCTTTTGAAATATATCCATATTGTTCAATGGCATTAAATCAATTCACAAATCATTTCTTCTTTACTGGTCAGCATTTTCTTGTTGAACAGTTAATCGAGACAGCACTGTCTGTAATTAATCTTGGGTTGATGAGAGCTCATTCCTACTACAATTTGGCAAGATGATAGCACAACGAGGTATGAACAGTCCCATATCCGTGATGTTTATATTATCAACCATTCTTGTTTATACTCTTAACACGATGCTGGATCATTGTTCTCAATGATTGAGCCTTTCTGTACTCTAGTACAAAATATGCTCTGTTTCTTTGTGTTTGTCTTAAATATTGTTGTATTTCATTGGTTATTAGGGTTGTTTTGAGAAGGCTGTGTGGTATCACATGGCTTCTATCAAAGAAATTAACAAGCCTCAGGAGTTTTCTTTGCCATTTTATTGTGTGTTCATATATCCACTCGCTGCTTTTTTTCTTCAGCAGTGTTATATTTCTGAAAGAGTTGTGTACATGAAAAAATATTGCATGCTATTAACATTGCATTAGGATATTCAAAATTTTACTTTTTGTGGCATTGTATTTAACTCTTTCTTAACGAGATAATATTATCATTGCATGCTTTGGAGATGAAAATTTCCTATAACAGTTATAAACTAAATTGTTTTTTTTGTTCAAATTCTAGTTGTATGTGATTAGGCTTTCTTTGATGTTCCTCACCTGCCATTCTTTGGAAGTGATCTCATTGAAATGGCAAGAACAAGAACAATGAGAACCTCTTGGATGTATTAAAGTTTATTTTATTTTTGAGTTGAGCGCATACAGTAACGTTTGACCCATCCAAGTTCGTTTGGCATTTTTAAAAGCAATTTACTAAACTTCATTGGTCAACAAATGATAATCATGTGTTGCGTTTAGGTGCACGTCAAGAGCATGCTCAGCAAGCAGGAGAGAGTAGCTCTCATTCGAGCAGGCAGAGGGGATAGAGAAAAATACGAGGCTAAAACTGTCATGAAACAACAAAAGGTATATCATAGTTACATTTGCCATTTTTAATTGTAAGAGCATCATGTTCTTTTGTTTTGTTACATGATTTTGTTATTTCAAAGCTAATTTTTATTTGGGTCGGCTAAGATAAGTTGCTATTATTGTTTAACCAGACTGGTGCACTAAGCAATAGGTAGAAGCAGCACTCGAAGGCGATGCCGCTGGCTACCAAAAGAACAGGAGCAGCTCGTTCTCGTCAAGAGAAAAAAAATGGCAAAGGCAAGGTGGTAAGCAGTTTAGGGGAAGGAAAGCACGAAAGTGAAGCTCGGGAACTCAGTTCGAATTCAGCAATCTGGGATCACATTTTATGGTAGGACGTATATCTTTACTTAACTTCCCTTTTATCATTCTAACTAGTTTCCAAATCGTTAAAGATGTATATGTGATGTATGAGGCGAATAATTATTGATTAAGATTTTGAGTTAATTAATATTTTCCCTTTAAAGAGGTGTAAAGGATGTGTAAACCAAGGCCGCCTTGAAACAATGTTTTGAATTTCATTTAACTTTTATATTCAACTTCTAGTATTACAATGATGTGGACTTTTTTAAGTTTCAAAGTCTAGAAATTCTTATGTGAATATGAATAAAGACTTAAGTTAATAGAATAGATGTCAAGACACTTTTTTAAATCATAACGAAAGATAAATGATAAAAACATTGGTTCATGATATTTGTTTAGTATTTGAATTTTTAGCTTATGGTTCATTAAGTATTAGATAAGTAATATAATTTTTTTTTTATATTTGAGGATGAATGGTGTCAATGAGGTGTTTTTAATAAAAAGAATTTCATATTAAAAGTAATGAATTTGAAGTAGAGGCTAAGAATAAATCCTAGTTGTGATATTATTGGAATGATTTTTTTATATTGTTAGAGTTAAGTTATAAAAAAAAATATTGAATCATATTTTTTTTATTTTTAATGTTGATTTTAATTGTGGAAGTTATATTTTTGATAAGCACCAATAACCATCTTTCTTATGTTTTAGAAAGTTATGTAGTCTCTTGAGTTAGTTCATGTTGACATTAGTAATAAATGAATATTTTATTTCAAAACAAAAATAGATATTATTTATTATTTAGTTATGACCTTATTCATATGAGTTGGATATCTTTTGTAGTTTATAAATTAAAGCTATTTTAAAAATATAAAGAATTTGAAGGTCTTGTAAAAAAATTGGTTTAATATAAAAATTATTTAAACTAGCAGAGAAGAAAAAATTTTATCTAAAGAATTTGATTTTTCTCACAAAAACATTAAATTCATAAGCAATTATTTATTAGAAAAGTACCAAAATAAATTAAAATTGTAAAAAATGGAGAATAGAACAATTGTTGAGAATATTTATATTGAATGAGAAAAAATTATAATAAAAATTTTGAAGAACTATTACTATTTTTGTTTATATTTATGCTAACTTTAAATGAATACAACAACTTGAATATAAAGAGTAAAAAATTATATTTTGTTGTTCTTTCATGAAATATAAGATTTTTTTGTCACTGATATTATTAATTCATTATCATAAAATATTTCTATGTGATTATATAATTCTTTATGAACAAACATCCATATATTATTTTTTTTCAATAAATTATATTTCTTTCTTTCATCTTTCTCTATGAGCAAATGTACAAAAACTATGCTTTGAAAGACTATTTATTTTGGAGCATCATTATCTTCAATATTACTATGAGGACCAATTTTTGTGGACCAGTTGAAGGAGAATTTGTGATTTTACCAAAGTTGAATCTATGGATACATTATTCACACTTGTTCACCAGTGGTCATCAAAGCGGACGATTTCTTAAATATAATTTAATGAAGGATGGTTGCTTTTTGGCTGTGTCCAGTGCACCACCCGTCATGTATCCACCAATATCCAAAGCATCCACCATTCCCACATGCTTCACAAGTAGCAAAAAAAAGTTAGAATGTCGCCTCCCCTGTTGTGCATGCTTGCTCGAGTATTCTTCGCTCCTTGCAACAAAAGCTCGACCATTCCAATGTGATCACATGCCACCTTTGTCCTCCCCAAGCACAAGAATCAGGTGCACAAGCACTTGCGCTATTTAAAACAGAGATGGATATGTGATCCATTCTATAGGTCTGGTCAACATCAGCCTGCACGCCTTCCCCTCAACCTCATCATCGCTGTTCACAGTCCACGTCAAATCCTCTTCATGCCGTTCGATGAACTGTACCATATCATAGAAATCATGCTAGTAAATTAGTGGCCTCGCTCCTCCCATGGTGGTTATTATCTCTGGTCGCATCAACACAAGATAATACATATAGTCTGACAAGCAGTTGCATGCCTTGATCCCGCGCTAAGTGCTCTTCTACGCTCTTAACCCCTTAGGCTGTAGTTGTGTTT